>CABHPP010117634.1:21959-54513 GCA_902168425.1 Peromyscus attwateri | reverse complement strand
TATTCTCTCTGTTAGTCCTGCCTATACTTCCTGCCTAGCCACTGGCCAATCAGTGATTTATTAGCAACACATTTGCCATACAGAACAGCCCACAGCATTTAACACTATTTGTCTTCTAATAGTCCCAATTCAATTAAAATTTAAAGCTGACTTTGGAGTTGGAGAATGGCTCTCTCCTTCTTTAAACTCAAGCATGTTGTTAAAAGGAAAATGCAAAATCTCTGTATCATGCCAGAAGAAAGAGCCATCTTCTGCTATGGGACAGGAGAAAAGCCAAATTAATTAAGGGACTATTCTATTACTAATCTCAACTCTTTGATTCTATTCTGATCATTTAAACTTTTCTTAAAGTATGAATTTTATATCAAAATTTACATGATTAATATATATGTGGATATATATACATTTTCAACTTTGTTAAGATATGAATGCTCATATAGAATACTAGCTAATTCTAGAAAGAAAAAAAGTTTCAATTAGCTGCATATATATGTCTTTGTGAGTCTCTTATCAGTTTTCTGCAGGAATTCATGGCCAGGCCTAACATCAACTGAAGTCTCCAGAAAGAAGATGGGGCCCCACAACAACAACAACTCCACGTGGACAATAATAACATCACTAAGCTGATAAACATCATCTACAGATCAGCTTTGAACTACAAAATGCTCAGAGCAATTTTAAGAAAGCTAGCTGAAATGATCCAGTCTCAAAGACTACTTGAATAAGGATTTGAGATAAACCCTGAACTTTGGCATTATACACAAACTGGATAACGAAGGATATAGTTACCTTTCCTAGTATTTGACAATTAACCTAAAATTTTTATTTTCAGGATAAAGATACCTTTGCCCATACCCAGCAGGAAGCAATTTTAAGAATACGACGCCCACATTCCCAAAGAGGTGGTGTGGGACGGGTGGTTTTTTTGGTCTTTTAATGGGTTATGGGTCTGGGATAATTTTCATTGATTTGGGGGTTGGTTATAAATTGTTGTCAAGGGTTAGGAAAAGGGCTAAGAAAAGGAGATTAGATTTAAGGTTCTTGGTAAAAAAAAAAAAGAAAGAAAAAGACAATTATTAGTTTTCAATACTTTACATTGGATTGGATTGTTTTGTATACAAATTATATGTATTGAAATTGATATTGTTAGAAAATGCTATATGTATATTTCTAACTGTATTTATACCGTTCATTTAACAATGTAATACAATTTTCTGATCCTTGAATGTTGTTATTACCAACTATTAGAATATAAAAAAATGAAAGTTAGTAGTTAGACATTACAATAGAACTTGTAGTCATATTAGGTATGTTTTCTAGATTGAGCAGATATATTTTAGATAGACAGGTCATCTTCAAACCCTTCAGAGATCTACAGAATATGGCATTTAAAATGTTTTAATAACTTAGAAAATTTTTCTTTTTTGTTATGACTTTGAGACATGTCGGCTCCTGGCAGTACCAATCTACTTCAGAGAGAATATGGGCATTGAAGAAACTGCATATGGAGTTAACTTTCATTGTGGCGAAAGTAGCCACCGGACAACAAAGTATCCTCAAATCAACTGCTGACAAACAGGACAGACAGGACATGAAACAAAGGACTACTGATTCTTGCCAAAACAAGTGTGGTTATGGCTTTATCAAAAGGCATCTTCTGAGGCCAGGACAATATGGCACCATCCCTGAAGTGGCCTTCGCAATCTGGAAAAGGTATAGTGCCTTTTTCTTTGAAGGCAGCTGAACAGGCAGTGGGCTGATGGCTTCTGATGTGCAATGGAACAGCAGCTGAAACAGTTATTCTAGAAGAGTAACTAAGCTCATGCCTCTCAATAGTAGAATGGCAATTAATAGAGGGATGTGAAGAACGGGATGCTGAGATGAAGCCACATACACACATAGCCAAGAAGAATGGACAGCTGAATTCAAAAAAACATCAACAATTTCCAGAATTTAAAATCCTGAATCATGACATGACACTAGTGGAATTCAGGTATTTCTGGTACATGGACTGCTCTCACCTAAGGTGAGGTTGAACTGTTGACCTTGTGTACATCCTACTTCACAAATGAGTCTGTCAGATACGCTAAGCCTATAGGCTGAAGATGATGCCCCAACACTGCGGAGAAACCTCAGGTGACTGTCCAGGCAGCTGGCTGTTTCTGTCAATTCACAATTTTTTGGAAGTTGCTTGCATGTACTTCCTGTTTTTATTTTTGTTAGCTAATATTATTTCCTTCTTGGGTCTCTGAAGGAGTTGAAGATTATTTAGTTATAGTTGAAGATTAATTAGGATAGAAAGTGAATTAGATACAATAGGATAGATAATAGAGTTATTTTCTCTGAATTTGTTAAATACAAATAGACTAGTCATTGTTTAGGTATTTATTACTTGTATATATTGTATATAGTTATTGTACTTCTGTATATAGTTTTTCTTATGTTAGTTATAAGCATTTTCCTTTTTTCTTTTTATTAAAATAGAAAAGGGGAAATATGGTGATATATTTCTTTTGTACCAAAATGTTAATTGTATGTTTATAAATAAAGTTGCCTGGGGGTCAGAGCTATTAGCAAGCCATAGGAAAGCAGGGCAGTGGTGGTGTACATTTGTGATCACAGCACTTGGTAGACAGAGCTAGGTAAGTCTCTGTGTGTTCAGGGATACAGCCAGCATTGGATACACATGCCTTTAATCTCATTACCAACCATAGAACACCTGGAGGTCTATACAGACAGGCCGTAATGAGGCAGTCCTGTGGTTGGGTTTACAACCAATGAGAAGGCAGAACAGAGACTATATAAAGACTTTAACACAGGAAGTACCAGCTCCTTCGGAAAGGTAGGACCACTGCAGGAGGAAGGGTAAAGTTTTGGCTCTTAGCTCTGACCTCTTGGCTTTCTTCTTTGCATTGGTTCTGTGTTTCTTATTTATAAGACAGTTGAATACATCTACACCATTCCATCTTTTTTTCAGTGTCAGAAGTAAGCAGAAACATTAATAATAGGGGAATTAAGTCAGGTGGTTGTGGCACAAGCCTTCAATACCACTACTCTGGAAGCAGACAACAAAGATCTCTGAGTTCACAGCCAGACTGATATACAGAGTGAGTTCCAGAACAATTAGGTAACACAGAAAAACCCTGTCTCAAAAACTCTAAATAAGTAAATAAAAATAAAAATTTTTAAAAAATAATAGGGCAAATAGAAAGTTTAGAAGGAAATTCCATTGAGTACTTTTAAAAACTTTATACAACTTAACACCAGGCTGAGGTCCAAGAGTTCCATTGAAGAAAGAGAAGAGGGATTCTATGAGCAAGGGCATCAGAATCATAATGGAGAAACCTACAGAGATGACCAAACAAAACTAGTGGGAACTCATGAAATTTGGATCAACACCTGTGGAACCTGCAAGAGACTGGACTAGGCCCTCTGTATAGTGAGACAGATGTGTCTCTTGATCTGCTTGGGCTGCCCGCTGGTGGTAGGAGCAGAATCCATCCCTGGTGCATAAGCAGGCTTTTTGGAACCCACTACCTATGATGGGACACCTCACACAGCCTTGAGGCAAGGGGAGGGGCTTGGACTTTCTTTACTGTGTACCTCCCCATGGGAGGCTTTGCCTTCTTATAGGAGGGAATGGGGGGGGTGGGTTGGGAGGGGGAGACTGAAGGGGTGGAAGGAGGGAAGAGGGGGGTCTTTTATTGGTATGTAAAAAAAATTTCACAATTTTCCAGAGAGAAAATGACAATCAAGTTTACCAAGATAGAGGCAATCCAAGCCCTTCCTCCTGCTCAAGGCTATGTGAGGTGTCTCATCATAAGTAGTGGGCTCCAAAAAGCCCGCTCATGCACCAGGGATGGATTCTGCTCCTACCACCAGCGGGCCCCCCAAGCAGATCAAGCTACATAACTGTCTCACCATGCAGAGGGCCTCGTCCAATCTCATGCAGGCTCCACAGCCATTGATCCAACTTTCATGAGTTCCCACTAGTTCGGTTTGGTCATCTCTACAGGTTTCCCCATCATGATGCACTGATGCACTTGCTCATAGAATCCCTCTTCTCTCTCATGTGCCTCCCCATGGTGGGTTGGGACAGGTAGGCTGGGGGAGTGGGAAGAGGGAAGAAGGGCTTTGATTGGTGTGTAAACTGAATGAAAAATTTTTCTTAAAAAAATAAAAAAAAAGAAGCAAAAAAAAGTTACCAAGATAATCTGAAAGTGAAATTTGTCACTGAATATACTTTTCATGAAAGCAATTTTTCATTACATATTAATTTTATAACATAACATGTTTTTCTTTGATATTTTCAAACATGTAAATAAAGTGTACCTAAATACATTTTCACAGGCCAGATTCTTGATATTTTCCTAAAATACTGGGGAGGTGTGCTAATAGTTAATAATATATTATTGTGTTTATTGTCCTTAGGACACCCATAAACACATGACCAGAATTAAGATACAAAGTAGATGCAAGCATCATGTTTATCTGCCCTTCTGCATTGCTCTAAACTTAAGGCTCACTCTACAATCTCTTGATGAGTCCTCTATAGGTAGAGTTGGTGTGCTTACCTGTTTTCTTTTTGATAAAAATATCTGAGACTGTGCTTTATAAACAAAAGATGAGTATGTCTCACCAATATTTTTGATGTCCAAGAGCCCATGAAAGTGTTGGGTCTGTTGAAGGCATCATGGTGCATGGTGGCACACCACAAGTATTTATATGATGGTGCTACACTGTGGGAATGAAGGGAAGGCATCAAGCTTGCTCTGTGAAACATGTGAGACCTGAGACCTAACCAGGATCCCACAAGAAATGAACCAGTTCTTTCTGAGCACAGTATGTGCCTTTAACTCAACACTATCTTCTGGGTGTTACAGTAACTCCCATTGCTGCCAACATGAAGACCGAAATCCCCACACAGCATTCCTTCACAGAAACTTGGAGTTACAGTCAAACCATATGCAAATCATGGCTTTGCATATCTAAAGTCAAGATCCTTGCCCAGCTTCTGAAACAGTTTTCATCCTCTCATGATAGCCTCAATGTATTGCCTGAGCATCACTTTGATGTCCAATTTGCAAGTATTGTTTCAGCCTCCAGACAAACTTCTTTTTGTTAAGGTCTCCTCTTAATGAATTACAAAACCTAGACTCCCAAATTACCTACTTTGCAATTGTTTCAAAATCATTTTCATTGCTTATAGAGAAGTTCTAAAATGTTGAAATAGAAGCATTGCTTTCCAAATTCAAATTCCTTTCATTTCTATACTGTAATTTGTGGAATATTGTGATTGGTAGCTCTTCCTCAGTATGTGGCATAACAGGTCAGTTATCTGAGGGAATATAGTTTATAAAAGGGGAAACAGTGATGTCATTATTTGTGTAAAACTTTCAGTATGTAACATGATTGCTAATAAGCAGTTAGGTTGTTCTTGTAGTGTAAGCCTTTTAAATAAATTTAAAGTATACCTATGATGAATGAGTTGTGAAACTTTTTAATATATTACCAAGTTGTATGGGAGTGAAATGCATTTGACTCATGATCATGCAGCTTACATCACAACAAATGCATCTACACCCAGATATGCAGCATATTTTAGGATTAACATTTGTTCCTAAAAGTCACATGTGTGTAAGCAGAAGTTTCTGTTCTGCCAACAGTTCTCAAGTACCCAGCAGCCACTTCCCAAATTACCACACAGAAGCTTATATTAATTATAACTGCTAGGCCATTAGCTCAGGCTTACTACTAACTATCTCTTACAATTAAATTAACCCATAATTCTTATCTATGTTTAGCCACATTGCTTGGTACCTTTTCTCAGTTCCATATTCTCATCCTGCTTCCTCTGCTTCTGGCTGGTGACTCCTGCCTCTGCCTTTCTTCTTCCCAGCATCCTCCCAGTCTGCTCACTTAGCCTATACTTCTTGCCTGGCTACTGGCCAATCAATGTTTTATTAAAACAATCAAGTGACAAATTTTTACAGTGTATAAGAGCATTATCCCAGGGCATCTCCCCTTTTTTGTTTAATTAAAAAGGAAAGGTTTAACCTTTTTTTTAATTTAAATTTTTTTCTTTCCTTTTACATACCAACCCCTGTTCTCCCTCCATCCTCTTCTCCCACTGCCCCCACCTCTCCCCATCCAACCCCTATCCCTTCTTCATAGGGAGTAAGGCCTCCCTTGGGTAGTCAACACAGGCTGTCATGCCATGTTGTGGATGGACCTAGCCCCTCTTACCTGCATCAAGGCTGAGTTAGGCACCACTCCATAGGGAATGGGCTCTAAAAAGCCAGTTCATTTACCTGGGATAACTCCTGGTCCCATTGCCAGGGGACCCACAAGCACATCAAGCCACACAGCTTTCACCCACATTCAGAGGGCCCAGTGCAATCCCCTATAGGCTCCCCAGTAGTCAGTCCAGTGTCCTTGAGCTCCCACTAGCTTGGGTCAGCTATCTCTGTGGATTTTCCCATCATGATCCTGACCTCCCTTGCCCCTATAATCCTTCCTCTCTCTCTTCAAATGAACTCCAGGATCTTGGTCAAGTGCTTCCTGTGGGCCTCTGCATCTGCTTCCATCAGTCAATGGATAAAGGTTCTATGATGACAATTAGGGTAGAAAACAATCTGAGTGCAAGGGAAGGCTAGTTCAAGCACCTCTTCACCATTGCTGTAAGTCTTAGCTGGGGACAATCTTGTGAGTTCCTGGGGTTTTCCCTAGCTGCAGATTTCTCCCCATCCTCTTATTGGTACACTCTGTCAAGATATCACTTTCATTGCTCTCCCTCCCCATCTCTCCCCAAACTTGGCCATCTTGAGCCCTCATGTTCCCACCTCTCAGCCTCCCTTTTATTACACCCCCAGATGACCCAGGAGATCTTTAACCCTTTCCCCTTCCTGGGTGATCATGTGTGCCACTCTTAGGGTCCTCCTCTTTATTTACCTTCTCTGGGGTTGTAGATTGTAGCCTAGTTATACTTTGCTTTGGGTCTAACATTCCCTTATGAGTGAGTACATACCATGTTTGTCTTTCTGGGTCTGGGTTACCTCACACAGAATGATTTTCTACTAGTTACATCCATTTGCCTACCAATTTAATGATGACTTTTTTTTTTTTTACCACTGCATAATACTCCATTGGGTAAATGTACCACATTTTCTTTTTCCATTCTTTATCCAGTCAAAGGGCATGTAGGCTGTTTCCAGGTTTTGGATACTACAAATAATGCTGCTATGAACATAGGTGTGCAAATGTCCTTGTGGTGTGGTTGAGCATCTTTTGAGTATATGCCCAAGAGTGGTATTGCTGGGTCTTGAGGTAGATTGATTCCAAGTTTTCTGAGATACCACCATACTGATTTTCAGAGTGGCTGTACAAGACTACATTTCCACCATCAGTGGAGGAGTATTCCCCCATTCTCCACATCCTCTCCAACATAAGCTGCCATCAGTGTTTTTGATCTTAGCCATTCTGAAATGCATAAGATGGTATCTCAGAGTCATTTTGATTTGCATTTCCCTGATAACTAAGGATGTTGAACATTTCCTTAAATGTCTTTCAGTCATTTGAGATTATTCTATTGAGAAGTCCCTGTTTCGCTTTGTAGCCCATTTTTTTAAAAATTGGATTATTTGATATTCTGATGTCTAGTTTCTTGAGTTCTTTATATGTTTTGGAGATTCAACCCTCTGTCAGATGTAGGATTAGTGAAGATCTTTTCCATTCTATAGGCTGTTGTTATTTCTTATGACAGTGTCCTTCACCTTACAGAAGCGTCTCAGTTTCAGGATGTCCCATTTATTAATTTTTTGCTCTCAGTGTCTGTGTTATTGGTGTTTTATTTAGGAAGTGTTTTCCTGTACCAATGCATTCAAAGGTACTTCCCATTGTCTCTTCTATGCAGTTCAGTGTAACTGGGTTTATACTGAGGTCTTTGATCCATTTGGACTTGAGTTTTGTGCATGGCAATAGATATGGATCTGTTTGCATTCTTCTTCATGTACATATCCAGTTATGCCTACACCATTTGTTGAAGATGCTTTCTTTTTCCCATTGTATAATTTTGGCTTCTTTGTCAAAAATTAGGTGTTTATAGGTGTTTGGATTAATGTCAGGGTCTTCGATTTGATTCTGTTAATCAATGTGTCTGTGTTTATGCCAGTACCAAGCTGTTTTTATTATTATAGATTGATAGTAGAGCTTGAAGTCACAGATGGTGATGCCTCCAAAAGTGCCTTCATTGTATAGGACTGTTTTGGCTATTCTGGGATTTCGTTTTTCCATATGAAGTTGAGTATTGTTCTTTCCAGGTCTGTGAAGAATTGCATTGGAATTTTGATGGGGATTGCATTGAATCTGTAGATTTCTTTTGGTAAGATTGCCACTTTTACTATGTTGATCCTACCTATCCTAGAACATGGGAGATCTTTCCATTTTCTGATATCTTCTCCAATTTCTTTCTTAAAAGACCTGAAGTTTTTGTCATACAGATCTTTCACTTGTTTGTTTAGAGTTACCCCAAGATATTTTACATTATTTGTGGCTATTGTAAAAGGGTGATATTTCTCTAATTTCTTTCTCAGCCCATTTATTATTTGTATATATGAAGGCTACTGAATTTTTTGAGTTAATCTTGTATCCTGCGACATTACTGAAGGTGTTTATCAGCTGTAGGAGTTCCTTGGTAGAATTTTTTGGGTCTCATATAATCTGAAAATAATGAGTTTGACTTCTTCCTTCCCAATTTATATTCCCTTATTCAAAGAAGGTTTTAACCTTAATGTTATTAAGTAAGTATTACAGTAACAATATCCAATCCATTTTCATTTGACAAAATTAGAGAATATATTTAATTATCTATTTTATCTTGGTGAGTCTAAAGTTTTTGTATCCAATTTATCTTTTATTATAACTAAAGAAAATTATAATTTTCAACTCTATCCAACTCTGGAAGTATACTATGTTACCTAATGACAGGGACATCAGACTGCCTGGATATTCACCCAAAGTTCCTCTGCAATGTTGGGGTTTCCATCTTCTGCTTTCAGGCCTAGCATATCTGATAGACTTTTCTATGAAGCAGGAGATTCTGAAGGGCCTTCCTACCTTGTCTTGGCAAAGTTTGGCAGTCACATTCTTATGTGTCCTGCTTGTCCATATGGACAGCATACTGACAACAGTCGAGGCAAGGGCACTTTCTTGCCTAGTGACTTACTCTTGCCACAAAGAAAGTAAACACCATAAAGAGTTTCTTTTTGCCCATCATCTTTTCTGAAGTAGCTTGGTGCTGCCAGGAGCAGACATGTGTCATTGTCATAAAAAATCTTATGTTATTAAATCATCTTAAATGCCATATTCTATAGATCTTTGAAGTGTTTGAAGATTTCCTATGTATCTGAAATATATCTCTGTATACCTTGAAAACATAACTAACATGACTGTAAGTTTGGAATTATAGATGACTATTAATCCATATTAAATTACATATTACATTTTTAAATGAGTTGTATAAACATAATATCCTAGACAAGAGTGGAAATATAATACAGTGTAACAAAATTAACTTTAAATTTGTGTCCATAAGCTAAAATCCATACTGATGTAAAATATGTAAGATTAACAGTTGTTTTTTGGATTAAAGTAGATTTAATAATCTACCCTTTTATCCTATCATTTTTATATCATACATTTCTATATTATATCCCCTTTTCTTCTTTTAGTAAGAGATTGACTATGACCAATAACAATTTGTAACCAACCACCTAAACAAAGATAAAGTTCTATAATCAATTTTTTTGGGAATGTGGACATAGTTTTTTAGGCTACTTCCTGATGATTGGGGATACTGGTAATCTTATGGGAACCCTGAGAAAATTTAGGATTATAGTCAAGTCCTGAGTGGGGTAGTCTGTGAGGCTGCATAATCTCAGTCAGCAGCCTTGAAGCCTTTCTGGATGCAGAACTCAGAGGACAATACAACAGAGGCACTCTGGAACATTGGATCATCTAGGCCATCGTTCTCATTTGAGATTTTTCAGGGGCTTCTCTTCAATCAAATCCATTTTTTCTTAACATAGAATGAATTTACAACTTCTCATTTCCTCTGGAAATAAAAGCATAACCTTTTCTCCAAAGTAATATATCTTTTGACTTAAATTTTGAAGTCAAGGCATTTTCAAATATATAGGTTGGATTAATTCAGCAACATTTATAATCAATCTCTCCTAGCAGCTATTTCTTCTTCCTCAGCTGTCAAACAATTCAAGATAACCCAATAACATACAGTATCAATACTCTCTATGTATTTTCCATCTTTACATGGCTTAACTTTTATATTACTTTTACTGCCTCTTTAAAGACTTTATTTTTTATTTTTTAAAACTATTTATTTCTTTACATAACTACCTGTACTTCTTTTCCTCTATCAAGCCTATGTATATTTTTACACACTGTAAATCATTTAGAGGTTTTTTTCCATCTGAATCTATTTTATTTTGCACCTGTAATCAATTTCTGACTATTGCTTTCAACTTCAGCAAGGCTAGGACCAAAGCGGCAGCCCCCTGGCTGCTGGTGCCACCAGGTTCAGCTTCTCCACATGGCAGAGGTACCAACAAGTCATGCTTACCTTCCCAGTTCTGGGAAGCAGTAATAAAGAGCATGCCCGTGTTTTTAAACCTGCGACTATGCTCTCAGGCCTGCAGGCAGTGGCTAGGAGAATCCTCTCTGTACTGGGGCCTATAGGAGAGTGCAGAAAACTGTTACACCACTTAGGTCATGGCAGCTGGCACCCAGCTCCATCTCTCAGGCAGCTGTTGGGAGACACATATCTGTGCTGCTGCTGGCATGAGACTGTGAGACCAAGAAGCCCAATGTGGCTCCATTTCTGTGAACTAAGAATCCTTTTCAAGTATAGATCCTTTATCAGGTCTATGTGGATCAATGCCCCACAGTGAGCACCAATTGTAGGCAGAAGTTTCTGTTACACCAACAACTTACAAATACCCAGAGCAGACACTTCCCAAATTACCACACAGAAGCTTATATTAATTATAACTGCTTGGCCACTAGATCAAACTTATTACTAACTAGCTCTTACACTTAGCCCATAATTTTTATCTTTGTTTAGCCATGTGACTTGCTACCTTTTCTGAGTTTGGCATTCTCATCTTGCTTCCTCTGAGTCAGGCTGGCGACTCCTGACCCTGCCCTTCCTCTTCCCAGCATTCTTCTCATCTGCTCGCCCCACCTATACTTCCTGCCTGACTACTGGTCAATCAGCATTTTATTAAACCAATTTGAGTGACAAATCTTTACAGTGTACGAGAGCATTATCACCCAGCATGTGTGCGCATGCATATGAACAAACACATAAAACACACACACAAACACACACACACATATACAGATATAGATATAGATATATATGTATAGTGGTATTGGTTCCACTAATTACTTGGAGCTGATAGTCAATTATTCAGCACCACAGCTGGGATTCACTAAGCCTATAGAAAGTACATCCAAGTCTTTGAAAATCATTAGCCTTGACTTTCCATGAATAGCAGGATGCTGAGCTTGGGGAAGCTAGACGCAAAGAGAGAAAGATGTTGCCTGAGAACACAGCCAGTATTTCCATCCAGAAAGATGCATAGCAAAGGGACAAACAATCCCTTTTAAGTCTTCACACATGACTTAAAAAGCCATCCATGATATAAGTGCTGAATTAGCAAACAGATTGAATCATAGTACAAATTTCCCCAAATTCTGGTCACTTCTCAAATGTGAAATATTTTCTGTAGATGAGAACTGATCTGTAACTAACACATTTGTTCTCCTTCCAGGCTTTGTGAGTTTTTTCCCAAGTGTATCTGCAGGAGGGGTGAAATTGCATTGTAGAGCAATTGTGAATCCTGTCCATCACTTGTGTCATCTCAGATAACTCTCTTCATCACCAGTGGTCACTGCTAAAGCAAGATCTAACAGCCCCTAGAGAAAGGACTGTCGTTCATGGAGACAAACTTTGAGGCACAGCTCATCACCTATCCATGAAATATCTATTCAGCATCACCAGGCACATTACAAAAAGAGAAACAAGAGTCATAGTGAGGGTCCTGTGTGTGAGAACCTTTACAAGCTCATTCTCAGAACCAGCAGGGGGCACTGTGGATCTATCAAGTCTCAAGTAAAGGACAGCAGAAACAGGTAATGATGTTGTGCACTTTGGAGATTTAACAGCCTCTGTGGACTTCATTGCCAGTCCCATTACATTCAAAAACCATGTTGTAGTTAACATGTGAGATCTCCATGCTACAACACTGGAGAGGTTATTTGTTAAATAAAATCCATAGTGAGCCTACCAAGGTCCAGAATGGATCCCTGCTGCTGCTGGATAGGATATTAGTTCATGAAAGGCTTATCAGTAAAGGTGAAGGATATTTGATCTTCAGGACCCTGAGCAATATTTTGTGGAAAAGTGTCTCAGGGGTTTCCAGCTGATATAAAAGGTGTGCATATTCCTGCTGATCACTAGTGTGAAAAAAAACAGCAGCCTCCAAAGCCCCATGCCAATGTCTAATGGGGGCAAGATGGTCAATGCAACTTTTGAGCATCACAAATATGGTTGACCCTAAGGAAGTTTAGATGATCATTGAATCCTTAAAGTGTGGTCCACTTTAATAAACAAGAATGTGGTGACCAGATTCTCACTGGGATGAAAGAGCTCTATCTGCACAGGTGCCAAGATTAGGCAGGGAATGCATTTCAATAGACAGGTATAGTACTCGAACCTCATCCTCCCACTGACTAACACAAAAAGTCTATCTGTTCTGTCTCAAAAAGGATAAGGTCTTGATCTGAAAAATACCATTCCTTATGTTTACATACATAACAGTGATTGTAAATACAGGGACATCCACACAAGCAAGAGTACCACATTATTCCTCATTTGTCCAAAGTCCCTGAACACACAAGTTCTCACTGTGGACTGAAGTGGATCATTCTCTACCTGGTGGTAGCAGCTATAAGTAAGTACATTCCAGGAGAAGGGCTAATGTGGAGCCAGAGACTGAAGTGATCATGGCATCGTTTCTATATGTGATGTCCATTCCTAGGTTCAGCTGCAGCAGTCTGGAGATGGACTGAGGATTTCTGGAGATTCAGTAAAGTTTTCCTGTAAGGACTTTGACTCAGATAGCTTCCCTATGTCCTATATGAATTGGGTGAGGCAGAACCTAGACCTGAGCTTGAAATGATTGAATGGATACTTCCAATCATTGGCCAAAGAAACTAAGGGAAGAAGTTTCAGGACAGATCCACACTAGATGCTGACCCAAGATCCAACACAGTGTACATGGAGCTCAGCTATCTAGGACTGTGCAAAGATCACTGTCAAAGCACACATGTGATGTGTGTCAGAAAACCTGAAGGAGCAGGAAGCTACTTGGAGTTGAAAGGACAGGAAAGAGTAACCTGAAGACTTTCTCAAAACTTGTGGTTAAGTACTGAGGAAAGGATAAACAGACTAAGGATTAATTCTATTACATGAAGAATTTTACTAGTCACACTGCATGCAAGATTCAGAAAGCAGGAGTTTTAAATTAGGGAACTTACATTCTTTAGAAGACATAAATGTGAGCATGTGGTGACCATAACAGAGTCAATACTTTGGAGTACAAATGTTTGATCACATTTCACATCAATGTCAAATTCTTAGATGACCAATGTTGCTGTTGAGTTTTTATTAACAAAATTTATTCATCAAATGAGTTCATATTTCTGAGCATTTAGGAATAGGTTTTGAAACTAAGCTGTGATCACTGATTCCACATTCATTGTCTTCCCCAGTCTCAATACCCTGCCCTGTAATCACAGCCTGTTACAGAACCGTGAACACAGTGACACAAGACATTCTCCTCCAATATTTGGGATACATGGATGTCACAGTCATCCTCAGTGCTTTGCTCAAGACTGTTTAGTAGTTAGTGTTGCTGCTTCATGACATTTTCCCAGAGGAATGGGCTGCAGAGGTTGTCTGTAACTTCCTTCAGAGGTAAGTTACAGGGTGGACACTCCAGAGATGTCTAGAAACATCTCTAAACTGTATTTCCTGCATCTTAGATATTTGACCACTGAGAAAACCATAGTGCATCAATCTGTGGGAGAATCAGAGTGAGAACATATGATCCTGTTTCCAGACACAATCCTTCCCGTGGAGGGCCTCAGAAATTGTGCAAGTGATGCTCAAGTCCTTAAGTGATGTTTAGAAAAGTAAAACACAGCACAGTTACAGAAGGAATTCCTGGCATTTATGATTATGAAAACAGGGCCACGCCAGAGGAGAAGGGAAAATAATCCACAGACCAAAGAGGGAATGGGAAAAAAAGATAGAAATAAAAGTGTGATGCACTCAAGGGAAAACTCCTGCTCACTTTCACATTAATGCACCAGACCTGCACATATGATAATTATTACTTCAGGAGAATAAGCTCATAGTATCTATCTATATTCTCACAGAGCCAAGAATTTTGTGATTGGATGACATTGTAAGAGGAGGATGTCTTCATACTATTGAAGTAGCGATGCACTCCTGTGCATTGTAACCTGTGACTGCCATCAGCATCTCATGCACTGGAGTATGAAATGCAGATTTGAAGACATTACATAGCCCAATAGAGATTCTGAAATACCAAGATAAAACCGTCTAGCACACTGAATTGTAGGGATAAGTGGTCCTCTATAATGAGAAGTGGGTGTTGCTCTGTGAACCAACAGTCCACAAGACATCATATGAATCTGACCAGTGACAGAAGAGAAGACATGCACCAGACTGGTCCCAGCTTCTTTTATCCTGCAATATTAGGTGCATCTGATTCATGACCTGATATTAGAGCAAATATACATGAATAGCCTGATTTTATGTAATGTATTTTTGTTTTAGTATTGTAGCAATACTTCAGATATTTAAACACACATCCTTACATAGTGCTATTGGATTGTCCCATTCCTGGGAGCATATCCCAAATCCACCATTCTTCTATGAAAATGGTCAGCTTCTGAAAAGCTTAACTAACACACGCTCTGTTTAAGAATAAGAGGATTCTGTACTTGGAATGATAGATGTGGAGAGATAAAGCTGTGTAAGTACACATATCCTCCACCCAAGAGGATCCTTGTCAAGCAGATCTCCTCTTTCCCCTATTCCTTTAAACATAAGTGAAGGCAGTGTGGAAAACAGATTGAGTCACAGTGCATATTTGATTCATTTCTACTTCCTTATTATGCAAGTGTATTTTTTGAAATTGTTAACTTTTCTGTGAGTACTACAGTGGTTTGTCCTCTTTCTGTCCACCCCTTTATCTACATGTAGATACATGGGGGGCTGCATCTAAGCTTCAGACTCATTATGGTTCTCTGACATCAGGTGCTCTGCCCCAGGTATAGTCTGAAGAAGGTAGTCAAGACTTTGTTCTCTCCTTTGTCACCTTACTGCAAGTGGGAACTGCCAAAGCTGGATCCAACTGTCACCAGGGAGGAGCCTGCCATTGAGAAGAGCATTGATGATATAGGGACAACTTAAAATCTATCTCTGATTCATCCAGTCAGCATCTTCAGATAAACAAGAGCCATTCCTCCCTGCAACTGAGCTCTGTGAACACAGAAGTTTCAGGGATCTGTTACTGCTCAAGGGAGACAGTGCAACTTCAGTGTAAGCCATGAGAGACCAACCTGCAGGGGAGCTCCTGACCAGCAGGAGGCACAATGGAGCCAAGATTCCCCAGTAGAGAGATGAAGGTGGTGTGAAGGGGACTCTGTATCCTCTGTGGTTTCCTTTCTTACTAGCTGACCTGCACCTACTGTGATGGCCATGTGATGTCTCCATGCTCAAACACAGTAAAGATTATTTGTTAAATTCTTCACAGGTTCGTATTTTCTTGTTTATTTTATTCGGTTTTCATTTACTTTTTACAATTTTTTCAAATCTTCATACAATGAATTCTCATTCTACTCCTTCCGAATCTTTCCTATATCCTCTCCAACCCAACTCCACAGTCTGTCTTTCTCTCTGTAGCAAAAAAAGAAAAAAAGATTTTAAAAAAGAGATTAAAGCCAAACAAAACTAAAACAATAAATACTCACACACACAAGCATACACAAAAATCCTAAAAACAAAACTCTGACTGTGATGTACAGGCAAAAGCCAAGTGAGACAAAAAGTGCACATTGTGATATGAGAGAAAACATCTATAAAATACCATTGAGTGCATTTTGGTTTGTGAGAGCCTGGGAAGTAGCTGAGCAGGTAAAGGTGTCTACTGGAAAGATTAGCATTATCAGTTTGATTGCTTGGATCCACATGACAGGATACAGGAATTGAATTCCATAAGTTGTCCTCTGAGGATCGCACATACACCTCGGTGCATGTGTGCCCTGTTCTCACCACTAAAGACAGTATAACAATTTTTAAAACTGTTGCATAGATGGAGATGGAGAGAAACTCCTGAGGACCCATGCCAAGCTGAGGATCCATTGGCATTTGATGACTGATGAGGAAAATATAATCAATTTGCTTTGGAAGGTTTCTGGAGGTGTCTATGTACCAGAGAATGAACCCACTTATGTGTATATAGATAGCACTGATTGAACTCACTGCATTATGAGTTAATAGAATAAAAGAGGTCAGGAAGTTGGGAGAGAGTCTTACTGGAAAGTCCCAAGAGGAACCAACGGGGCATAGTGGGTGTAGATAAGATCATATTATATTTTATACGTGGATTACAATTTCAAAGAATATAAATTACCAAATGTAAAAAATAACAATTTTACATGTGTTTAGAATTTTCATACACCTGTATTTTGTACAGTGTTTATTTCCCCCATAATCTCTACCCTTCATTTTCCTTCCCCTCCTACTTTACCTTTATTCTACTAGACAATTTCACGTATACTTCATCATGTATTTGTATTCCTAGTTGTATATGTAAGTATGAAATATCTAAGAACTACTAATAAGAGTCTCGTTTAATGTCTGTGTTTCTGAGATGGTCTAAATATGTTTATCTCTAGTTGCATCCTATAACTTATGAAGTTCCATATTGCTTGCAGATGAAAAACTTGTTTGTTTTTTATATGAGCATGTCTTCTTGATGAAATCGTCTATTGACAGACACATAGTTAATTTCATAATGTAGTTATTTTGATGTTTTTGCAATATTCATTGTTGTGCAAATATTTCTAAGTATATTTAGTTTGTGTCATTTGGGAGAGTTCTTTGGTATATAATCTGTTGGAAAGGCAAATATTAATTGCATATATCTGAAATGAGGCTGTAAATTTCAAACTTAAGAGCTTTTAAATTTCTTATCTCTATCGTTATTATCACAACCACCATCTGCAAATTAATCTCATAACCTTGTCACAAAATGGAGCATCTACCTCAGGCCTGAAACCTATTGAGAACTTAGGTCCTGATGCTATTTCCTCAGCATCTTCACAGGGCTCAGGGAAGGAATATATTATACATTTCCTCAGAGAGGATTAGGACTTGGCCCTCAGCATCCTGCTGCCTGACCCAAATGTTCTCTACCTCCTTCTCCAGCTGGACTAGGTCCTTATCTAAGAAGAACCCTGCTCATGAATATGCAAATTACTTGAGTCTACGGTAGTAAATACAGAGATGTCCACACCCTAGAACAACATATGATCAGTGTCCTCTCCACAGTCACTGAGCACACAGGTCCTCAGCATGGGATGGAGCTGGAGCATCTTCTTCCTCCTGTCAGTAGCTACAGGTAAGGGGTTTTCCAGTTCCAAACCTGAAGAAGGAACAGGGACTGAGGTGACAATGACATCCACTCTGCCTTTCTCTCCACAGGTGTCCACTCCCAGGTCCAGCTGCAGCAGTCTGGTCCTGAGCTGAGGAAACCTGGGTCCTCAGTGAAGTTGTCCTGCAAGGCTTCTGGCTTCAACATTGTTGACACCTATATGCACTGGGTGAAGCAGAGGCCTGGACAGGGCCTGGAGTGGATTGGAAGGATTGATCCTGCAAATGGTAATACTGAGCACAATCAGAAGTTCAAGGACAAGGCCAAACTGACTGCAGACAAATCCTCCAACACAGCCTACATGGAGCTCAGCAGCCTGACACCTGAGGACTCTGCAGTCTATTACTGTGCAAGTGACACAGTGCTGCAACCACATCCTGAGTGTGTCAGAAACCCTGGAGGAGCAGGAAGCTGCCCTGGGACTGAGATGCAGAGAAGATTAGCCTGGAAACTTGCTCAAAAATAATCATTCTTAGTGTTCCTTTGTCTGTTATTTCACAATCTTATAGGGTCTTTGTCAACTTTTCAAAAGGACTGTTGGTAATAACATGATGGTGATTCCGGAGGCCGTTAGAGTATACTGTAGGCGGAAGTTTCTTGGTCCTGCCTGGCCCTGTGGTCCAGATGGATCTTTCCCGTCCGCAGTCCCACAGTTGCTTATAAAATAATCACTTAGCGGCTTTATATTAATTACAAACTGTATGGCTTAGGCTCAAGCTTCTCCTTAGGTAGTTCTTATAATTTAAATCAATCTATTTCTATTAATCTATGTATCGCCACAGGTTCAGGGTGGCTTTACCTGTGTCCCACCCTTTACACGTTGCTCCTTGGACAGCCAGCTGGTGTCTCCCTGGACTCTACCCTTCTTTGTCTCATCTTCACTTTGAATGTACAGCGTGGCTTTATCCTGCTCTGCTATAGAACAATGCAGCTTTATTTATTATCCAGTGGGAGCCACACATATTCACAGCATACAGGAAGATACCCCACAGCAGTACACCATACTTTGACCAGCTGTTTACCCGTGACCACTTCCACTGACATGATTCTTTTTTAATAAAGCAAAACAGGACAAGCTGTGGCAACAGATTATGATACAAATATCTCTTAAATCTAAGGGACTGGAACTGTATCTGGAGTGTCTGGGAAAAGCTATAATATGAGCTAGGTCAGTAAAAGAGAAATTAACAGATTTAATGTGCACAAATAAAGCCCCTTTCATAGTCCAATTTTGTTTGACGAAATCAAGCAAAGGCAGTTTGTTGGAAGGGATCCCCATAGATTTTGGGGTAGATGCTTTAATCTCTGCTATGAAATTCAATTTTATATCTTTACTTATTGAGACATCTGATCATGAATTGCTTTTGACAGTAGTAATCGAATCTCTTATTGTTTTAGGATTAGGGATGGAGCTGAGTGTCATGTTGTGGAGTGCCCAGGGTGTGGAGTCTGCTATTTTGGCAACAAGCTCAGATATCACTGGGAAAAGGGCAGTGGGATTCCAAGCTGGGAATGTAGAGACCTGATCCTGTTATCAGCAGCCCTGGGTGCTCATTCCTCTGTTTCCTGAAATTGAATTCTCTTTGTCACCACTATCAACATAGACTGGACCAGTGAAAATGCATCTTACACTGTACAGGTGTTATAGAGGGAGGTTTACTATATTGATGATAATTAGCAAGTTTTAGTTTGTATTATTTTTGTAAATGGCCTCTTCCCTCCACATTTGAAACACATAGGAGGCCACAAGGACACAGCCAGAATCTAAGACTTCTGCTCCTCTGTGCCATCATTTTGGCATGCTTTATCAAATCAGCAATAGTAGTGGAAGTATTAGTAACTTCAGAATAAAGATTTTTACAGTTAAAGTTTGCATTTTAATATGTAGTTGAAAAAGACAAGGTGGAAGCAGCTTCTTTATTACCTGTCTTCTGCTCTATAGCTTGTTGCAGATGATGGACAAAGTCATAAAGGGCTCTGTAGAGTTCTGTCTATTGTGGAAAAGATGCCTGTGGGAGTATTAATATCAGGAACTTTATTCCAAACCTTTATAGCAGCTTGGTGCTTTGGCTGTGAATCACTTGAAGGCTGGGAAGCAGTTGGGCCACGGTTTGAAGTTCCCTGGTCTGATAAACTGAATGATAAGTAATGTTTATACTGGTTCCTGACTTTGGTCATGAGCAGCAGTGGGCAGGCATTTGTCCCTCCATTAATGTAGCTACAGATTAAAGTGAGGGGTAGTGAGATTTGTTTGCATAAGGGCTTGTCAGGCTAAGGGTATTATTTCATAAATATTTGTGAAAATGTCTATTATTCCTGTAGGGAAATGACACTCAACCCAATTTTCTGTAACATAATTTTTGAGATCTTTCTATATGGAGAATAGGGGGGAGGGTGTTCATGGGCAGGATTCTTTATACTTTTCTAATGACTGGAAACACAGTAATTGTCCTGCTTGAGAAACTTTTTTAAGACCTTTTGTGGGTAAGAGTCATTTATTTATACATTAACATCCTGAAGGGGTATATGCTGAGAAGATGCAAGAGATTTAGTAAGAAAACTTTTTCCTGGGACTTCCTTTTCCTTTGGTGAGAATGTAGTGCTAGCCTAAACTGGTTCCATAGGATTAAAGTTTTTATTTATTTATTTATTTATTTATTTATTTATTTATTTTTAATTATTGAGAATTTTTCTACTCATTTTACATACTAACCCATAGATTCCCCTTCTCCTCCCTCATCCCGCCTCCCAGCTTCCCCCCACCAATCCGTCCACTGTTCCCACGTTGGAATGCCAGCCAAACTGGTGGAAATGCAGGAGCTGTGGACCAAGAGCTGATAGCCCCCATGGTACTGGACTAGGCCCTGTGGATAGTCGAGGAATAAATGTTTTATTATAACTGGTTCCATAGATCAGCACAACGTATCACCATTCTTTCCTCAAGATTCTTAGTGAGGTTCATGGTTGTCATAACATGGATGTTTCTTAGTCATGGTCAATTCTTGATGACTTTATCTTAATTATGCTCTGGCTCCAATTCATTTATATAAGTTTTCTAGTTGGTTTGAACACATTCATAATAAACTCTAATTCATCAACATTGTTTCCACATATTAAGGAAAGAAATAAAAGCACTTCCCCATGATGTCATTTAACCAAGAGCAAGCACAGATTTGAATTCCCTACTTGATTCTTCCTGTGTTGTCTTCTGTTGTCTCTGTTGTAGGATCTGAATCTCTGTATCTATCTCCATGTCTTCCTCTGCACCTCTATCTTTGTCCCTCTGATCCCCTCTCTGTCTCTCTCTGTGTCTCTGTCTCCCCTTGTGTGGTGGTATTGTGTTCCCCAAAATATTGTGTACCTTAATAAACTTATCTGGAGTCAGAGACGGAACAGCCACAATATTAAACATGAGGATAGGCAGTGGTAGCATACGCCTTTAATCCTAGCATTCCAGAGACAGAAATCCCTCTGGATCTCTGTGAGTTCAAGGCCACATTAGAAACAGCCAAGCATGGTGACACACGCCTTTAATCCCAGAAAGCCAGCCTTTAATCCCAGGGAGTGGTGGTAGAAAGCAGAAAGGTATATAAGGCGTGAGGACCAGAAACTAGAGGCATTTGGCCTGGAGAGGCATTTGGCCTGGTTAAGCATTTGGCCTGGTTAAGCATTCAGGCTTTTGAGCAGCACAGTTCAGCTGAGACCCATTCTGGATGAGGACTCAGAGGCCTCCAATCTGAGGAAACAAGACCAGCTGAGGATCCAGCGAGGAGATAGCTGTGGCTTATTCTGTCTCTCTGACCTTCCAGTGTTCACCCCAATACCCGGCTCAGGTTTGATTTTATTAATAAGACTTTTAAGATTCATGCTACACCCTTGTCTCTGTCTTTCTCTGTCATTAACAAAGATCTTTACTCTGTATTTATTGAACAGCACGGAATGCATCACATCAGAAAAGAATTAGGGATATTATACAGAAATCTTTAACAGAATTTTACTAGAGATTGATTACTTATTCCAGCTCACTCACTCAAATAAAAAACAGTGCTACAAACATCTTTTCTTATTCAAACAATATCTGTATGTTATTTTTAACTATTTTGGATATTTTATAAAATTTATTGAAACCTAAATTTGTGTTTTAAGCAAATATTTATCATAACACACATATAAACACATGTGAATTAGTCTTCTGTCAAGTGCATGAAGATCACACAAAATAAGGTTAGAACTATGCATTATCTTATTTTGTAAAAGCTGATTATGTGGGAAATCATAGGTGAATAAGGTTTGGTGTTACAATGTTCTCTTTTTTAATACATATTTTTATTTTATAATTAATTTAATTTTACATATCAGCCACGGATTCCCCTGTCCTCCCTCCTCCCACCCTCCAGTCTTCCTTCCAATCCACCCCCCATTCCCACCTCCTCCAAGGCAAGGTCTCCCCTAGGGATTCAGCCCAGCCTGGTAGATTCAGTTGAGGCAGATCTAGTCCCCTCCACCCTGCACCAAGGCTGAGCAAAGTGTCTCAGCATAGGCCCTAGGTTCCAAAAAGCCAGCTCATGCACAAGGACAGGTCCCGGTCCCACTGCTTGGGGGCCTCCCAAACAGTTCAAGCTCATCAACTGTCTCACTTATCCAGAGGGCCTGGTCCAGTTCCATGGGGGCTCCTCAGCTATTGGTTCATGTGTTTCCACTAGTTTGGCTATTTGTACCTGTGCTGTTTCCAATCATGGTCTCAATATCTCTTGCTCATATAATCCCTCCTCTCTTTCACTGGTTGGACTCCTGGAGCTCCACCTGGGGTTTGGCCGAGGATCTCTGCATCTGCTTCCACCAGTCACTGGATGAAGGACACGGTCAATAAGACAAAACGACAATGTTCTCTTAAAGGAAGGTTAAACTAACAGCATGAGTGTACAGTATGAACACAGTATGAAGAATTTCAAAGTATATTGTTCACTCTGGCTGTATAGTCCAGCAAAACTTTCAGTCTCTTAGAGTGTCAGAAATATTTTTATCATAATTTATTACCACAAAAGTATAATTCTTATAAGCTGGGTAAAATTACTATTAAAACATTTTTCACAGAACTCATTTATTGACACAATATATGTATGTGTTAATTGTCAATAGTTCTGAAATTGTGCATTATGCAGTATTCTCTAGTCTCATATTTACTGCCTTCCCAGTCTCAGTACTCTGACCTACACTGTAAAGTCTTTACAGAACATGGACCTACACTGATACAGCAATATCTCTCACAGTCCTTTGGGTAGTTGGTGGTCACACTTCTGTGAGCATAGTGCTTTGGATAAACATATGAATAACACCCAGCATGGAGACCTGTGGTACTTGGCATTCTCAAGGGTTTGATTCCATTAGAAGACTCTTTAGCTCAGAACAATAACATTTCATGCTCCTCTAGCAGACATTCCTTCTCTATGACATGTATGCACCTATTTGGGTAATATATTGTGGCAGGCATGATTCCTCTAGGCCAATTCTATGCTAAAGATTACACAAACCTATGTTGAGTTTTAAACACTGTTTCAAATACCAGTAATTTCATAAAACATCGTCCTGTCTTCCTCCAACTGGAAAGCAGTGATTGATCAGGAGGCAATTGATCTGATAATATTGATCTGAATCAGTAGCATTATTTCATATTAAGTAACCAATGTTATGTATCATAGGGCAATTGATATCCAATCACAGATTTACACTCTATGTGAGTTTACGAAGACGTTTCTGGCAGACCTCATGGAAGACTGAGAACCTGAGCTCTGGCATCTCTGCCTGTAAGTACCGAGGTCCCAAAACTCAAATATTATTCTATTCTCAAGATGAGGAAATGCATTCTTAGTAGAGGGAAGTGCACAAGTCTCTGCTTACATAGGGCAGAGCAACTAGGGCAGGGACAGGTGTGCTTTTCTTTCTGTTTCAGCTTCCCAAGTTCAGGGTTCCTGTCTGTCACCCACGGATCCTTGATAAGTTCTCAGTGTGGTGACTGTCAAGGGCTACAGGCATCTGGGCCTGGCCTAGTAAAGTCCTCACAGGGTTTGTCTTCGCCTGAGCTGTCTCTGACTGGTCTACTACAAGCTGATACCTACTGACACTGTATTTTCCAAGCTTCACAAAAAGGAACACACTGCTGAGAAAGAAAATTATTGTGGATTCAGAAAACAAAACTCCTCTTTGTTCAACCTCCTCTCCACTTCCAGGAGACCTTATCCTATGTCAGCTAGAACCCTTCCCTTGAAGGACACAAGATCTGACAGAGATCATGGCAGTTAGTTCCTCAAATCTATGTCACTCTCCTGGGAATCCTACAGAAACAGAAATGACACAATTTGGAGGCCCTCTTAAGTCACCCTGAAGACAGTTTATCTCAAAAAAGAAAGAATTCCTCAATTAAAAACTAGGACCTAATAATCTTTTCTCATGGGAGGCAGTGTCATGGCTCTTCATTCTGAGTCTCACCCCAAATCAGTATAGAGTGACATGTCTCTATAGAGAAGAAGAGGAAGGAAAGGAGAGATGGAAGGACATGAAAGCGGGGGCCTAGAATGCAGTGTCTAGATTTCTGTCTGTCTTTGGGTATTCACAGGCATGGGTCCTTTATTACAGGAGAGTTACGTGAAACACAACCCACAGCAGATAAACAATAAATACAAACACACTAGGTCAAAATTGTAAAACATTATCACATAGAAATGATGCTCTATACAATTAATGCAGTTTTATTTTTCAACATTATTTATTATTTCAACACTGGGTATCACACACCCATTGTTTTGCAAGAATCAGCACTAAGCTTCTTTCTTGAAACCAATTTCATCAGTTTAATATATGGATTCAGCATTCATAAACTTTGTTACTCCTTTGTTACTAAAGTTATCAACATTGTATTATAATGTTCTCTATGGAGCACATGGCATTGAGTCTGAGCTGAGATTTCTCTATTGATTTGTAAAAAATTTAATTAAAATGATGTTTTCCTGAGAATATCTTACCTGAGTACTGTACCCATCAATATCCATCCCTCACTCCATCTCAAGTTCATTACTTCTTCACCTTTAATTAATACTTTTACATGTGTGTGTAGCTAGAGTTTTCCTGCTTGGCCCACGGTCAGGATAAATCTCTTTCACCTGCCAGTCCCACAGCCGCTCAGACCCAACCAAGTAAACACAGAGACTTATATTGCTTACAAACTGTATGGCCGTGGCAGGCTTCTTGCTAACTGTCCTTATATCTTAAATTAATCCATTTCTGTAAATCTATACCTTGCCACATGGCTCGTGGCTTACCGGCATCTTTACATGCTGCTTGTCCTGGCGGTAGCTGGCAGGCAGTGATTCCCTCTGCCTTCCTGCTCTTTTAATTCTCTCTGTTAGTCCTGCCTATACTTCCTGCCTAGCCACTGGCCAATCAGTGTTTTATTAGCAACACATTTGCCATACAGAACATCCCACAGCACTTTCCCTTTTTTTTTTTTTTTCAAAAAGGAAGGTTTTATCCTTAAAGTAAATTACATATAATTTGGGAATTTGGGCGCAGCTTCTCTTACTGCTTCTTGCTGGAGGGGGGCGCTGTATCTTATGGGGACACAAAGAAAATTTTAGGATCATGGAGTAGTCCGTGAGGGTGTATTGTGTGAGCCAGTTGCCTTGAAACGGTTCTGGATGTTGGATCATCTGAGCCATGGTGTCATTGGAGACCTTTCAGGTGGTCTTGGCTGGTCAAACCTGATGTATCTTAATCTGGAACAAATCCATGGCCTCTGGCTTTCTGTGAAAACAAAATCAGAGCCTCCTTTCCAAAGCAACATATCTTTACATGCAAATTTTGAAGTCATGGTATCTTTAAAATATACATATTGGTTTAACTCAGCTTCCTTTACAATCAAATATCTCTCTGCAGTTAAGAATCCTAAAGACAACACAATGCAGATTCTCTGTGTGATATCCATCTTTATGTGGCTTATATTTTATACTACCTTTACTGTCTCTTTAAAGACTTTATTTTTCAAAACTATCTATTTCTTTCTATAACTGTATATATCACCTTTTTTTTGTCTCTTTCAAGCCTACGTATTTTTTTTACACACATTTTAAAGCATTTAAAGTCTTGTTCCATCTGAATCTGTCTTATTGTGAACCTGTTACTTTAAACTGCAGCATTCTAAGACTGAAACGGTGCTGTGGCTGCTGGCTCCACCTACCTCAGCTTCCCAACATGGCGGTGATACGTTTACTGCTAGCTCTGGGAGCTATCGTGGGTCTATGCTTTTATCCAAGCAGCGTGTAGCCCAGAAACCTCTTTTTTTTTTATTTTGTACTAGCAAAAGCTAAATCCACCATGCAGCTTAATGTACCACTTGCAGATGCCTCATTCCCGCCATACTCCTGGTCAAACACGCATGCCAGGAACCCGCCATACAGTAGCTCAAGCCCGCAGGCTGCAGCTAACTTGAGAAAGACAACAAGGAAACTGTTTTAGCTCCATTTTAGAATCTTCTTTTTACGCTTTCTCAGGTTTTAAGTGGAAATTCCTGCCCCACGTTCTGGCGCCATTTGTAGCTAGAGTTTTCCTGCCTGGCCCACGGTCAGGATAAATCTCTTTCACCTGCCAGTCCCACAGCCGCTCAGACCCAACCAAGTAAACACAGAGACTTATATTGCTTGCAAACTGTATGGCCGTGGCAGGCTTCTTGCTAACTGTCCTTATATCTTAAATTGATCCATTTCTATAAATCTATACCTTGCCACATGGCTCGTGGCTTACCGGCATCTTTACATGCTGCTTGTCCTGGCGGTAGCTGGCAGGCAGTGACTCCCTACGCCTTCCTGTTCTTTTTATTCTCTCTGTTAGTCCCGCCTATACTTCCTGCCTAGCCACTGGCCAATCAGTGTTTTATTAGCAACACATTTGCCATACAGAATATCCCACAGCATGTGTGTATTTCTCTCTGAGTGCAGGAGTGTATAACATTTGAGCACAATTAATTTTATGTATATGTACATGTGTTTTTTAGCTGACCTTTCAGGGAGCTTGATCATGGAGAAAACAGGTTCTGCCTCTCTCAGCAGTCATTGATTACCTGACACTCTTTATTTAGTGGGGAAAACTGATTCAGCACCCCTATATTATGGACATCTAGTTTAGGAAGCAATATTGTTGATCTTTCATAGCTGCAGTACCCCTGTTCTGTCTAGGAGATACCATCTCACAGTCACACCTAAGTTCTTTAGATCTTAGAATCTTTCTGTCCCCTCTTCCAGGATTTTTCCCTGAGGCTTAGATGTAGGGTTAACATTGAAGATGCATCAAGTGTAGTTGGGGATCCTAGAGTCACTTGTTCTCTGCATGTTTACCTGACATGGATCTCTGTAATCGTCTCCATCTGTAATTAAAAACAAAAGCTTCTTTGATGAGGGAGTGGGAGTTTTTACATGAGGGTGTAAGGATAAGATTTTAGAACACAGTTAAAAATATATTTGTGTCTTGCAGGCAGGTCACCATTGTAGGTCAAAGGGGTTGTAGTTGGGTAGCTGTTTACATTTCTCCTTTGGTAGCACACAGAGTATCTTTTGTCAGAGCAACCAAACAATATCTGATTGTAATTCTGACTGACCACCTAAGATTGAATCCATTCCCATTCTGTAATTCCAGGCAGTTGGGCAGCACTTGGATGCAAGAACCTTGAGGAGGGGGAGGCCTATCGGGTAAGAAATAGCAATGTCTACTCAGCAGTGGAGAGAAGCAAGGCCACTTAAGATGTGGGAAAGAACAAAGACAACATGATGTGAAGGGGAGGGATGTCACAGGAAGAGAGTAGGCTGCAAGGAAGAAGGGGCTGGACTCCCTAGTGGTGCAGGGAGGGGAAGTCTCTAAAGGGCATGTGGTACTTTTCTGTAAGAGCGACCTGTAGCATGAATCTTAAAAGGTCTTATTAATAAAAACAAACTCAGAGCCAGGTATTGGGGTGAATGCTGGAAGATCAGAGAAGCAGAATAAGCCACAGCTACCTCACCTTGCCAATTCCTCAGCTGATCCTGTTTCCTCAGACTGGAAGCCTCTCAGTCCTCATCCAGAATGAATCTCAGCTGAACTGCTGCTCAAAAGCCTAAAAGCTTAACCAGCCTTTAGTTCCTGGTTTTCACGCCTTATTACCTTTCTGCCATCACTTCCTGGGATTAAAGGCGTGTATCACCATGCCTGGCTGTTTCTATTGTGGCCTTGAACTCACAGAGATCCAGAAGGATCTCTGCCTCTGGAATGCTAGGATTAAAGGTGTGTGTGCCACAATTTTCTGGCCTCTATGTCTGTCTAGTGGCTGTTCTGTTCTGACCCCAGATAAGTTTATTAGGATGCACAATATATTGGGGAACACAGTATCACCACAGTGACCTAGCTCCTGGGGAGAGAAAGACAACTCCTTGAGGATCTGGAGAGCAGAAGAATGTGTCAGGGAAAGAAATGAGCCTACCTGGTGTCTTAGGGAAGTCACAGAAGAGCTGACAGTGCCTTTGGGATGGGCGGGAGGAGGCCTGCACTGTGGGTGACATAAGTCAGGCCTGGAGGATCTAAACTGTAAATACAGGTCTTCAATGTGTTTTTTATATTGACCAAATAATAAACTCAGATAGTATTTATATTTACATAACAGTTCTTTTAATTTTTGAGGATCAGTTATGGAGCTTTATCCGTGCTGTACTGTACCACTGAGCTGGTACTGCTTCATCCACATATTGCAACTCAATTTTATGAATTCATTATAGACAAATCCTTATACAACATTGCTTAAATTATCATATTTTAGTTTTTCTTTTCTTAATTTCCCATAAATGTATTTGATAAGTTTGGCTAAGACATCAGAGGAGTTTACAGGTAGAAAGTACAATAAAGTAAGGCTGCAAAGTTATATTTTTACTGTTAATAACTGAATTCATACTAAGAAGTATTATTTCTTCTTTCCTGCCCTCCTTCTTTCTTTCTTCCTTTCTCTCTTCTCCTCTCTTCTCTTTTTTGAGACACAGTTCATGTAGCCCAATCAGAACTCGATCCTATGAGTCTCCTGCTCCTCTCTCTTGCCCATCATGCAGTGCTGGGGATGAACACAAACACTTCAGTTGATGAACTCTGTCAACTGAGCTATGTCCTGTTAGTGACAGTGATAGGACAATGATAAGTGATACTTTGATGCTTTAAATGTGACTGTGGCCTTTATTCCATCTCCTCTAAGTCTCCTACCCTTGAAGTCATGATATAGCAGGAAGATATGCAAATAATGTTCCCCTCTGCTTGTGAAAACCAGGCCTGACCCTACAGTTCTGACAGAGGCTCCCAGATCTTGACTTACAGGTTCTCTCATTCTGTGATCATTACATCTAACATGGAGTTGAGACTGAGCTGGGTTTTCCTCATTGCCTTTTTAAAAGGTAATTAATAGATAAGGAAAGATACTCAGTGTGTGAGTGGACATGAGTGTGAGGGACAGTGGACATTTGTGGCATTTTACTGACATGATTTTCTGTTTGTAGGTGTCCAGTGTGATGTACAGCTGGTGGAGTCTGGGGTAGACTTGGTGCAGCCTGGAAGTTCCCTAAAACTCTCCTGTGCAGCCTCTGGATTCACCTTCAGTGACTACTGGATGAACTGGGTCCGCCAGGCTCCAGGGAAGGGACTGGAGTGGGTTGCTTTAATTATGATCCAAGCTAATAATTATGCAGCATACTATGCGCAGTCTGTGAAAGGAAGATTCACCATCTCAAGAGATGATTCCAAAAGCAGCCTCTACCTGCAAATGAACAGCTTAAGAGCTGAAGACACTGCCATTTATTACTGTAGTAGATACACAATGAACAATCTTCAGTGTGAACCCAGACACAAACCTCCTTGCCGGAGCACTAAGTACCAGCAGGGGGTGCAATGAGTTCTTGGGGAACAGACACTTTGTAGAAATGTGTGCAGATATCATTGAGTGCTGATTTCTTGATTCTCACCATTCACTCCATCTAATGATTTCTCAGAATGCTCTCTACATATATGGTCTGTGACATCTGAGAAAACAGGGTTCCATTTTGCCACAATATAAAATATATGCACTACTGTCTAACATGAACTAAGTGCAAGGAATCACCTCTAAATGCAGAAACGTGTCTGGTGAAGTTGCCAGGATCCAATGCTTAGGATTGTCCAGGGTGACAGTGAGGCTTCTCCCTCGTGAGATTCAGAGCAAAGCCTCAGTGGTATTCTGATTAGGACAGTGTTTGGGATTAGGGTAACCACAGGGAGGTGAGGCCTTAATCAGTGACCCACACACCATAACATGTAGCTGTAAGTTTTCCTGTGTCCTGCCAGCTGTATGGTCCCTCAGCTGCTTATAAAATAATCACCCAGAAGCTTATATTAATTATAACTGCTCAGGTATTTCCTCAAGCTTATTACTGACTAGCTCTTACACTTAAATTAACCCATATTTCTTATCTAAGTTTAGCCAAGTGGCTTGTTACCTTTTCTCAGTTCTGCCTTGTCATCTTGCTTTTCTGTGTCTAGCTGGTTACTCCTGACTCCTTTCTTCTTCCCAGCATTCTCCTAGGCTGCTCGCCTCCTATACTTCCTACCTGGCTACTGGCCAATCGGCCTTTTAATAAACCAGTGTAAAAAGCATTATCCCACAGCGTTTCCCCTTTTCTGTCTAATCAAAAAGGAAGATTTTAACTTTAACATAGTAAAATTACATATAATAGAACAGTTATCAAGCAAGAATTACAGTTACAATATCTAGTTTATTTGTAATTGGCAAAATGGAAGAAATTATTTTATTATCTATCCTATATTTGTGAGTCTAAAGTTTCATACCTAATTTATCTTTTATCATAACTAAGGAAAATTATAACTGTAACTATCTAGTCTTAAACTACATCAAAGACCTCAGAAGGATATAATATTACCTATTAAACAGGAAGAGCATTGTAAGCAACTTTCAAAAATCTAGAATGGCAGAGACAGCTGGCTGCCTGGAGAATCACCCAAAGTCTCCAGTATTTCTGCTTTCCCTGAGAACTGTGCACATCAGGCACAGATCTGACCCATTTATATTTCTAGCTGATTCAATTACTTAATCTGTAACTTTCATCATCACATCTCCCAACACATTTTGTTCATCTAGAAAAACTTCAGACATTCTGGGGGGATTTGAGGAAGGTTGTTGGTAAATTTTCAGTCCACATATCATCCCTGATTCCTTCAACCATCTCATGTCATAAACTCTTGGAATAGGAAAAAGTACATGCTGTGGGCTGTTCTGTATGGCAAATGTGTTGCTAATAAAACACTGATTGGCCAGTGGCTAGGCAGGAAGTATAGGCGGGATTAACAGAATTAAAAGAGCAGGAAGGCAGAAGGAGTCACTGCCTGCCAGCCGCCACCAGGACAAGCAGCATATAAAGATGTCGGTAAGCCACGAGCCATGTGGCAAGGTATAGATTTATAGAAATGGATTAATTTAAGATATAAGGACAGTTAGCAAGAAGCCTGCCATGGCCATACAGTTTGTAAGCAGTATAAGTCTCTGTGTTTACTTGGTTGGGTCTGAGCGGCTGTGGGACTGGCAGGTGAAAGAGATTTATCCTGACTGTGGGCCAGGCAGAAAAACTCTAGCCACAAGTACAGAGGTAAGCTGGGTATCAGTTTGCTAAATAAAATATTCTGTAGATGAAGGACTCACCATGTTCTGTTCCAACATCACACACCACTTTTTGGAGATGGACAGATGGCTCTCCTACTGAGCAGCGAGCTCTAGCTCTCAGTGCCCAGGTCTCTGCGAACCATATTGTCCTTCTTCATGATGATTACCTTCCGGCCACTAAGTCTTGTTTCAGGAATGTCTTGCCCTTGGTAGACCTCTATCAAGAGTCTGCTGCATTAACTTACACTTACAGCAAAGGACAAAATAATTTCTTGTTTTCCATCCATTACTTTATTATCAGTTGAAAACAGACATTTTCATTGAATCAAGATTGGTGTGAGGACAGTTTTAGCTCACAAAATGTGTAATTAAAATGTACTTTATTTCATGCATGATTCTTGTGGACGATGAGGAAAACCATTCACTTAACTGTACATGTCCCTTATTGAGTAGCTCATTGCTTGACATGAAAAGACAGAAGTGTCCTCATTTACAGTAGAAGACTAGACTTGTGTGAACCTCCTCTACTTTATGTGTGCTGCAGAGAGCTTTGAATGAGTCACATTGGTGGTAAAACCACATTGCATTTAATGGTTTGTGGGATCAGGGAAGACACCTCAACAATAGGCAGCACCCTTACCCTACAGATATGTGCTCATTTTGTCATTTGTAGATATTTATATTAAAAATAGAATTAAGATGAGAACAAGTACCATTTATACAAAACACAAATATTATACAAATAAATGTCATTTCTGCGGTGATAACAGGCAAAATCCTCAAACATGGTGAAATATACAAATAGCATGTCAAAGAGTTCATGTGTGTGCAGCAAGGGAAATGTTCAGCAGAATAAAGAAACAGAACATGGCAAGATAAATCTCCTTATGCCCTGTTTTATCTCTTTACCCCCTGTTGCACTCCTTTCTCCATCTACCACTCCTGCTGACCCCTGCTCATCCGCTCCTGCTGACCCTGCTCATCCACTCCTGCTGACCCCTGCTCATCCACTCCTGCTGACCCT
>CABHPP010117634.1:0-21949 GCA_902168425.1 Peromyscus attwateri | reverse complement strand
TCTCATCCACTCCTGCTGACCCTGCTCATCCACTCCTGCTGACCCCTTCTCATCCACTACTGCTGACCCTTTTCATCCACTCCTGCTGACCCTTCTCATCCACTCTTGCTGACCTTTTCTGTCTTTCAACCATTGCCCTTCCTATTCTCTTGCCTTTCTCAGATAGCCACATCCTCTGAATCTTTATGGTTGTGATGGCCTTGTCAGATCCAAAGACAGTATTTCAATGCACTTCTCTCTCCATTTTCTAGCTCTTACGATCTTTCCACCTCATCCTCCATAATGTTTCTTAATCCTTGGAGGAGATGCTATCCATGATTCCTTTAATGCTTTGCACTCCACAGTTGTCTATCCATAACACTTTGGCTCTGTTGCTAGTCCCTGCATTTACTATCCTCTCTAGAATGAGAAAAGAAGCTCCTTTGACCTAAACCATGAGCAGAACTATAATTATAAACATAAAGATCTAAAAGGGAGTTTGCATACTTGTCCATTTAGCCGTATCTCAGCAGTACATTCTAACCCAGGGCCTATTACCTCCAGCCATATGCTTTGGATTATGTTAAGAGTGCCAGGCATGCAATGAACTAGTGGTTGCTCTCCATAAACTGATTTGGGATAATCCACCATTTTTTCAAAAAAGTGAATTTGAGCCATGAGACAGGAAATAATACAGGCACATTACTATTCTTTGAAAATAAAACTTTTATGTAATGTATTCTGATCACAATTCTCCTCTCATCTCCTCCCAGATCCTCTCAATGCCCTATCCTTCTATAATACACCCCATAGCAGAAGATAACACTAACTAACATGACCCATTGAATATGAGAAAGTCAAGCTGGTCTCTAATTAGAAGTTTCACTCATGCTGACTAGAATTCATAACTGGAAGGGATCCAGAAACACTCTACCTGCTCTGTCTCAATCTGGATCAGATCTTAATGTAAGAAATACACTGCCTCATGAATATGTAAATGAGAACTGGGATCTCCACACCCCTGACAGCACCAAAAGAGTAGCCTCTGTCCACAGTCCCCGAGAACACAGATTCTCAATATGTACTGGAGCTGGATCACGCTCTACATTTTGGCAGCAGCTACAGGTAAATGGATCTCTAGCCCCAGGCCTGAGAAAGAGAGAGGGAGGGAGGGATGGAGGGAGGGAGAGAGAGAGAGAGAGAGAGAGAGAGAGAGAGAGAGAGAGAGAGAATAAAGTGACAATGGCATCCTCCCTACAGCTGACCACTCTCAAGTTTAACTGTGACAGTCTGGGGTTGAACTGAGAACTCCTAGAGCTTCAGCACAGCTGTCTTGCAAGGACTTTGACTTAGATAGCTTCCTCAGTTCCTCTGTGAATTGGCTGAGGCAGGAGCATGGACATGAGTTTGAATGGACTGGAAACATACTCCCAAGCACTGGCAGAACAGACTATGGACAGAAGATTCAGGCAGAGACAGACTGGATGCAGACACCGTCTCCAACACAGACTCCTTGGAGCACAGCACCTGTCATCTGAGGACTCTGCCATCTATTGCTGTGGAAGGTACAGTGTTAGCACACATCTGAATTGTGTCAGAAAGGAGCAAATGTGTCTGAAGGAGCAAGAAGCTGCCTTGGGCCTGAGAGGGCAGGGAAGAGTAACCCGAAGACTTGCTCAAAACTTGTGGTTAAGTCCTAAGGAAAGGAACACCAGGACTAACAATTATTCTCTTTGCATAAGGAGTTTTCCTAGTCACCTTGCATGCAAGAGTCAGAGAGCAGAAGTTCTACATTAATGAACTTGTTTCACATATTCCTGTGCTGATGTTAATGTGAGCAGAGGTTTCTGCCATAATTGGGTCAGTTTCCTGGGTTGAAAAGTTTGATCATATATTACATCAGTGTCTAATTCCTAGGAGATGACCAACTTTGCTGTTGAAATACTATTATCAAAATTCCCTCAACAACCCAGTTTGTCTTCATGATATATGAAGGGTAGGTTCAAAGATAACCATTTATCCTGATTTCACATTCATTGTATTCCCTAGTCTTTATACCCTGCCCTATAAGCTTGTCACAGAACACCAACTCACAATGACACAAGGCCATCTCCTTCACTCTTTGGGACACACATTGTCACAGTCATCCTGAGTGCATTACTTAAAATGTATTTAGTGGTTTCAGATGCTGATACTCTTGCCCAGTTTCATACACATTGCACCAACTCAGCCCATATTGTGATCCTCACATTAGTTTCACTTAGGAGAAAAAGCTCATGTCATCTTTTTATGATGCCACTGAGTCAAGACTTTGGTGAATAAATTCGGTGTTGAGAGGAAAATGTCTTTGTAAATCCATACAGATTAATCAGACCAAACTCCTTCACATTGCTTCCCATGATAGTCACTAGCAGTCCACCATACTGGAGTAAGAAGAATACCATTATACACATTACCCAGGAGAAAGAGATGCTGAAAGCCAAGGGAAGCACCCTGAAAAAGGGAAAACTATTCCTCTACAACAAGAAAAGAATATTATTCTGTGGATGTTTCTCACTGTTCTGACAGTTCACAGGACATCATATCAATTCTGACCAGTGATAGAAGAGAAGACATGCATCCGACTGATCCCAGCCTCTTCTATTCTGCAACAGTTGGTGCATCTGATTCATGAACTGATATTAGAGCAAAATATACATGAATAACCTGAATTTATGTGGTGTATATATTTTTAATATTCTAGTCTCACTTCAGATATTTAAACACACATGTACACATACCTCTACATAGTGCTATTGACTTTTCTCATTCCTGAAAGCATATTCAAAAATCCATTCTTCTTCCATGAAAATGTTCAGCTTCTGCCAAGATTTACATACACATGCCCTGCCCAAGAATAAGAGTATTCTGGAATTGGAAAGGTAGACATGGAGAGATAAAGCTGTTGAAGCACACATATCCACCATACAGGAGGATCCTTGTCAAGAGATCTCCCCTCTCCCCTCATTCCTTTAATTGCATGCAAATGCAGTGTGGGAAACAGATTGAGTTTCAGCATATATTTGCTTGACTTCTATTTTCTAAAAATGTGAATATATTTTTCTGGACTTGCTAAGTTTTCTGTTCCACAGTGGTTCATCCTCTTTCTGTTGACTCCTCCATCTTCGTGTCTCAGGAATTCATACATATATACATGGGGTGCTGCATCCCAGTTTAAGAGCCTCTGTCTTAAATGACATCAGGTGCTCTGTCCCAGGTACAGTCTGATGAAGGCCGTCAAGACTTTGTTCTCTCCTGTTGTCACCTTACTACAAGTGGGAACTGCTAGAGCTGGATCCAACTGTCCCCAGGGAGGAGCCTGCCATTGAGAGGGGCATTGATGATAGTATAGGGACAACTTAAAATCAATCTCTGAAACATCCAGTAAGCATCTCCAGATAAACAAGAGCCATTTCTCCCAGCAGCTGAGCTTTGTGGGCACTGATGTTGAAGGGATGTGTTACAGCTCCAGGGAGATAGTGCAACTTCAGTGTAAGCCATGACAAACCAATGTGCCAGGGAGCTCAGAACCAGCAGGGGGCACAATGGAGCCAAGAATCCCCAGTAGAGAGATGAAATGTGTTTACAGAGAGGGGACTCTGTAAACTCTGTGGTTTCCTTTCTTGGGTCTACTAGCTAACCGGCATCTGCTATGATTGACATGTGATGTTTCCATGCTCAAACACAGTAAAATTTCTTTGTTAAACACTTCACAGGTTTATATTTTCTTGTTTGTATTATTCAGTTTTCATTTACTTTTTACATTTTTTTTTGTGAAAAATTTCACACAGGGTTTTTTCTGATCACTGATTCCCTTCCTCATACTCCTAGATATTCTCTATGTTCTCTCCTACCCAACTCCCCTCCCTGTCTTTCTCTTTGTAGGAAAGAAAAAATCAAATACACAAAAAAATTAAAAAGTGAATAAAACCAAACAAAAATAAAACAATAAATACTCTCACACACAAGCATACACAAAATCCCAAAAAGCACAACTCTGTCCATGATATACAGGCAAAAGCCAAGTGAGACAAAAAATGTACATTGTGATATGAGAGAAAATATCTATATAAATACCATTGAGTGCATTTTGGTTTGTGAGAGCCTGGGAAGTAACTGAGCAGGTAAAGGTGTCTACTGGAAAGATTAGCAATATCAGTTTCATTGCTTGGATCCATGTAACAGGATACAAGAATTGAATTCCATAAGTTGTCCTCTGAGGATCGCACATTCACCTTGGTGCATGTGTGCCCTGTTCTCACCACTAAAGACAGTATAACAACTTTTAAAACTTTTAAATGGATGGAGAGAAACTCCTGAGGACCCACACCAAGCTGAGAATCTATTGGCATCTGATAATGGATGGAGAAAATATAACCAATTGTCTCTGGAAGTTTTCTGTAGGTTTCCTATGTACTAGTGAATGACCCACCTAAGTATATACAGGTAGCACTAATTGGATTCACTGTGTTATTAGTTTATGAAACAGAAGAGATCATAAAGTTGGGAGAGAGACTCATTGGAAGGTCCCAAGGGGAACCAGTGGGGCATAGTGGATGTAGATATGATTATAATGTATTTTATACATGGATTAAAATTTCCAATAATATAAATTGTGAAAGGTAAAATTAACATGTTTAAAATTTTCAGACATGTGTATTTTGTACACTGTGTATATCTAAAAACTACTAATGAGAGTCTCATGAATGTCTGTGTTTCTGGGCTACTCTTAATTAATATCTTTATCTCTAGTTGCATCCAATATTCTATAACTAATGTAAGTTCCATATTCCGTGCAGATGAAAAACTTCTGCTGTGCTGTTTATATAAACTTGTCTTTGTGATGAAATCCTCTGTTGACAGACACATAGTTTATTTCCATAAATGAGTTATTGTGATGTTGCAGTCATCATTGCTGTTTATCTATTTCTGAGGTATGTTTACTTTTGGTCATTTGAGTGAGTTTCTTAGTACATAATCTTTTGGTAAGGCAAATATTAATTGCATACATCTGAAAGGAGTCTGTCAATTTCAAACTTTGCAGGTTTTAAATTTCCCATCACTGTGATCATCATCATCATCATCATCATCATCATCATCACAACCACCTTCTGTAAATAAATCTGACAACCTGGTTACAAAGTGAAGCAAATGTCTCAGGCATGAAATCTATTGAGAGCTCAGGTCCTGATGCTACATCCTCAGCATCTGCACAGGGCTCATGGAAGGAGTGTGTTATGCATTTCCTGAGAGAGGATTCAGACCTGGTCCTCAGTATCTTATTGCCTGATCCACGAGTCCTCTACCTCCTCTAGTAGGACTAGGTACTTCTAAAAGAAGTACCCTACTCATGAATATGCAAATTACTGAGTCTAAGATGGTAAATACTGGAATGTCTACAACCCATAACAGCATATGATCTGTGTCCTCTCCACAGTCACTGAGCACACAGGTCCTCACCATGGGATGGAGCTGGATCATCCTCTTCCTCCTGTCAGTAACTACAGGTAAGGGGCTTTCCAGTTCAAACCTGAAGAAGGAACAGGGACTGAGGTGACAATGACATCCACTCTCCCTTTCTCCCCACAGGTGTCCACTCCCAGGTCCAGCTGCAGCAGTCTGGTCCTGAGCTGGTGAAACCTGGGTCCTCAGTGAAGTTGTCCTGCAAGGCTTCTGGCTACACCTTCACTAATGAATATATGCAGTGGGTAAAGCAGAGGCCTGGACAGGGCCTTGAGTGGATTGGATACATTTATCCTAAAAATGGTAATTCTGGCTGTGCTCAGAAGTTCCAGAGCAAGGCCAACACTAGACACATCCTCCAGTACAGCCTACATGGAGCTCAGCAACCTGACATCTGAGGACTCTGCGGTCTATTACTGTGCAAGAAACACAGTGTTGCAACCCACATCCTGAGTGTGTCAGAAACCCTGGAGGAGCAGGAAGCTGCCCTGGGACTGAGATGGCAGAGAAGATTAGCCTGGAGACTTGCTCAGAAATTATCATTCTGAGTGTGCCTTGGTCTGTCGTTTCACAGTCTTATAGTGTCTTTGTCAACTTTTCAAAAGGGGAAAAGCTGGGAATAAAGTGATGTTGATTCAGGATGCGCCTAGAGTACATCATACCTTGAAAACTGTTAACCAGTGATCACGTCCATTGACATGATTCCTTTATAATAAAGTAAAATAGGAGAAACTTTTGCTATACATGATGCTATAAATATCTCTTAAATCTAAGGGACTGGAACTTTTGGTGGAATAATTGGGAATAAACTATATAATATGAATCAGTCCAGTAAAAGACAAATCAACAGCATGTGCACAAACAAGACCCCTTTCACAGTTCAATTTGGTTTCCCTAAAACAAGCAAAGGCAATTTGTTGGAAGGGGTCCCCATAGATTTTGGGGTAAATGCTTTAACCTTTTCTATGAAATTCAATTTAATGTCTTTAGTTATTGATACATCTGATCATGAATTGCTTTTGGAAGTAGTAATCAAATCTTTTATTGTTTTAGGATTAGTGATTGGGCTGAGTGTCATGTTGTGGAGTCCCCAGGGTGTGGAGTCTACTACTTTGACAACAAGCTGGGCTCCTGCTCAGATAGCACTAGGGAAAGAGCAGTGGGATTCCAAGCTGGGAATGTAGAGACCTGATCCTGTCATCAGCAGCCCTGGGTGCTCATTCCCCTGTTTCCTGAATTGGATTCTCTTTGTCACCACTATTTCATAGACCAGACCACTGAAAATGCATCTTACACTGTGCAGGTGATTTAGAGAGAGGTTTTGTATACTGAGGATGATTAGCAAGGTTTGTCTATATTATTTCTGTAAATGGCCTATGCTCTCCATATGTGAAACACATATGAGGCCATAATAAGACAGCCAGAGTCTGAGCTCCTCTGTGTCATCATTTTGGCATGCTTTTTATCAAATCAGCAATAGTATGAGATTATCAACTTCAGAATGAAGCTTTTTATAGTTAAAATTTGCATTCTAACAAGCACACGAAAGAGACAATTGAAATCAGCTTTCTTACTCTCTTCCTGCTGCTCTGTAGCTTTTTGCAGATGACAGATAAAGTCATAAATGGCTCTGTATATTTCTGTGTACAGTGGGAAATATGCCTGTGGGAGTATTGATACCAAGAGCTTTATTCCAAGCCATTAAAGCACCATGGGTGCTTTTGCTGTTAACAGCTTGAAGGCTGGCAAGCTGCTGGGCCAATGTTTGGAAGTTTCCTTGTTGATAATTTGATGATAAGTCATGTTTGCAGTGGTCCCTGCCTTTGGTTATGAGCAGCAGTGGACAGGCATTCGTCCATCCATTACTGTAGCCAAAGGCTAAACTGAGGGCTGGTGAGAATTGTTTTCATAAGGGCTTGTCAGGCTAAGGAAATTATTTCATACATACTTGTGAAAACATCTACTATTCCTGTAGGGAAATGACTCTCAACCCTGTTTTCTGTAACATTATTTTTGAAATCTTCCTATATGGAGAAGGGAGGATTGGTTCATGGGCGGGATTCTTCATACTTCTCTAATGACTGGAAACACAGTCATTATTTGTCCTGCCTGGGAACACTTTGAGGCCTTTTGTGGGTAAGGATCAATCAATATAGTGACATACTGAAGGGACATATGAAGAGAAGATGCAAGGCATTTAGTAGGAAGGTATTATTTTCTGAGACTTCCTTTTGCTTTGGTGAGACTAACCAACTAGCCTAAGCTGGTTCCACAAGATTAATTGTTTTAATATAACTGGTCTCATAGAGCAGCACAACTTATCACCATTTTCCTCAAGATTCTGAATGAGTCTCATGGTTGCAACCCCATGGATGTCAATTGGGGGTATGTAGGCTGTCTGTAACTTAGGGATGACAATGGTAGTAAGACAGAATCAGGGACAATATTGACTAGAGAAGAGTGATGCTCTAGACCTTTATGACTGTAGAAAATTCATTCTGTTGTGATGAGCACAAATTAGTATGAAAACCTGCCTGATTTTAAAAGGGAAAACCTATGCTAACCAGGATGTCATTGTTTGTGCGAAACATTCAGTATGCAATGCAATTGCTAATGAACATTTAGGTTGTTCTTCTAACTTATTAAGTCATTTAAATGAATTTAATGTATACCAATGGTGAACAAGAGTTGTGATTAATATGATATAAATGTTTTTAGCTGATTCTCACTGAGCCTTATCACTGCACCAAAGGCCTCTAAGCATCTATTTTTTCCCCAGAATCAGGTTCCAGTTCCTCATTGTTCTTCAACTAGGGAAGAATCAATAGGCCAAGGGTGTTTGTATTGTACATTCTAGTCTCTCTTTCAGAAGAGTCAATAGCATGAGCCTACTTCAGCAATGCTAGGAAGAAATATCATCCAAACAAAAACATCAACATTGTTCAACATATATTGTGAATGTGAGCTTGATGTCAAAAAATCCCTCTTTATAGCAAGCCATGTATATAGAAGATAGTAAATGCACTTACACACAGAGTTGCATAGTCAAGTTACCATGAGACACTGAAAAGTTTTCAATCTGGCACAAACTTGTTTGGGGGTGAAATGCACTTGACTCATGATCATGTTGCTTCTTTCCATACAAATGCATCTATACTCTGATATGCAGCATTTATTTAGGTGTTAACGTGTGTGCCTACAGGTCACAAGTATTCAAGTGTAGAGTCATATACATTGGCACTGGCTTCACCTACTCCTGGGAGCTGGTGTTGGGTTATTCAGCTACACAAATGTCATTTGATATGCTTGTAGCAAATGCATCTAAGTCTTTGAAAATCATTAGCCATGACATTTCATGAATAAGATGCTGAGCTTGGGGAAGTTAGATCCAAACAAAGAAGAAAAATGCCTGCGGACACAGATTGAAATTTCCACCTAGAAAGATACCTGGCAAAGGCATCAACAATCCTTTTAAGTCTTTACAAACAAATCTACAGCTTATCCATGATACAAATGTGGAATTAGCAAACAGATTAAATCACAGTTCAAATTTCCCTAAATTCTGGTTACTCTCAAATGTGAAAATATTTTCTCTAGGTGACAATTTAATAAGTACCACATTTGTTCCTCTTCATGGTGATGTGAATTTTTTGTCCCAAATGCAGCTGGAGGATTTTGGAAATTGCATTGTGGAGTAGTTGTGGATCATGTTCACCATGTGCCGTCTCTGGTATCTCACTCCAGCACCAGTGGTCACTGCTAAAACCACATCTAACAGCCCCTAGAGAAAGGACTATGGTTCATGGAAACAACGTTTGAGGCACAGCTCATCATCCCTCCTTGAAATATCAACTCAGCATCACCATGTGCATTACAAAGAAGAGAAACAAGAGTCGTAGTGAGAGAGGTCTGTGTGTGGAAACTTATACAAGTTGGTTCTCGTAACTAGCTGGGGGCCCTGTGGATCCATCAATCTAAGAGGTAAAGGACAGAAGAAGCAGGTAACAATGTTGTGCACTGAGGAGATTTCAACAAACTGTCTGGGACTTCATTGACAGTCTCATTACAGTCAGAGACCATGGTATAATTGACATGTGAAATATCCATGCTACAACACTGGAGAGGTTATTTGTTAAATAAAATCCATAGTGATGTCATTAAAATCCAAAACCGATTCCTACTGCTGCTGGATAGGATACATGTTTATTAAAGACTTATTGGTAAAGGTTAAGGGAATTTGAACTCCAGGACCCTGAGCAACATTATGAGAAAAAGTGTCCCAGGAGTTTCCAGCTTATATCAGAGCATATATATATATATATATATATATATATATATATATATATGCTGATCACTGGTATAGAATGGACAGAAGCCTCCAAAGCTCTGTGCCGGTGTCTGATGGGGGCAAGATGGTCAATGCAAAGTCTCAGCATCACAAATATGGTTGACCCTAAGGAGGTTCAGGTGATCCTTGAACCTTTGACGTGTGGTTCACTTTATTGAACACTGATGATTTGACTGGATTCTTGATGGGATGGAAGAGATCTGTCCACACAGGTATGAGGATGAAGCAGGAAATGCATTTCCCCAGACAGGTTTCATACTTGAATCTCATCCTCCCACTGATTAACATACAGAAACTCTACCTGTTCTGTCTCAAAAAGAATAAGGTCATGACCGGAGAAATACCATTCCTCAAGACTACATAAACTACAAACTTTGTGGTAGTAAATACAGGGATAGTCACACAGCCGGCAGTACCACATTAACCCTCATTTGTCCACAGTCTATGAGCACACACGTTCTCACTGTGGATTGAGGTCAGATCATCCTCTCCCTGCTGGCAGCAGCTATAGGTAAGTGCATTACTAGGAGCAGGGCTGATGGGGAACCAGAGACTGAAGTGATTGAGGCATTCTGTCTGCATGTGATATCCACTCCTAGGTTCAGCTGAGGCAGTCTGGTATTGGATGAGGAGTCCTGGAGATGCAGTAAAGTTTTCCTGCAAGGACTTTGACTTAGACAGCTTTCGCATTTGTTATATAAATTGGGTAAGACAGAACCTAGACCTGAGCCAGAAAGGATTGGATGGATACTTCTAAGGATTGGCCAAAGAAACTACACACATAAGTTCCAGGGCAGAGCCACAAAAGATACAGACACAATATCCAACACAGTCTACAAGGAGCTCAGCAGCCTGACATTCGAGGTCTCTTCCATCTATTACTGTGCAAAGAACAGTGTCAAAGAATACATCTGAAGTGTGTCAGAGACCCTGAAGGAGCAGGAAGCTGCCTTGGGGATGAGACGACCAGGATTAACCTGAAGAATTTCTCAAAATCTTGTGTATAAGTACTGAGGATTGGAACACCCTGCATGCAAGAATCATAGAGCAGGAATTCTAAATAATTGAACTTGAGCCACACATTTTATGTTGATATCAATGTGAGCATGTGTTTACCATAATTGAGTCAATATTTTGTAGTAGAAATGTTTGATCACATTTCACATCAATGTCTAATTCCTAGGAAATGATCAATGTTGCTGTTAATTTTTTATTAACAAAGTTTATTCATCAAATGAGTTCATATTTCTGAGCATTTAGAAATAGGTTTTGAAACTAAGCTGTGATCACTGATTCCACATTCATTGTCTTCCCCAGTCTCAATACCCTGCCCTGTAATCATTGCCTGTTACAGAACAGTGAACACAGTAACACAAGACATTCTCCTCCAGTATTTGGGATACATGGCTGTCACAGTCATCCTCAGTGCCTTGCTGAAGACTGTTTAGTAGTTAGTGTTGCTGATTCATGACATTTTCCCAAAAGAATGGGCTGCAGACGTTGTCTGTAACTTCCTTTAGAGGTAAGTTACAGAGTGGACCCTCCAGAGATGTCCAGAAACATCTCTAAACTGGATATTCCTACATCTTAGATATCTGACCACTGAGGAAACCCTATGCATCAATCTATGAGAATCAGAGTGAGGAGATATGAGGCTATTTCCAGACAGAATACTCCCTGTGGAGAGATTCAGTAATTGTGCAAGTGGTGCTCAGGTCCTTAGGTAGTGTTCAGAAGAATAAAATACATCACAGTTATGGGAGGAATTGTTGGGGGTTTTTGATCAATGAAAACAGGCCCCAGCCAGAGGAAAAGGGTAAATAATCCACATAGTAAATGGACAAACATAAAAGAAGCTAGAAATCAATATGTGATGTATTCAAGGAAAACTCTTGCTCACTTGCACATTTATTGCATTGGATTTGCACATATTATAATCCTAATATTACTTTAAGTCAGGAGAATAAGCTCATAGTATCTGTTTATATTCTCACAGGGCTCAGAATTTTGTGAATGTATTGCATTGTAAGAGGAGAATGTCTCCATACTATTTAAGTAGACATGCACCCCTGTCCATTGTAACCTATGATAGTCATCAGTAGCCCATGTACTAAAGTATGAAATGTGGTTTTATAGTCATTATTTAGCCCAACAGAGATTATGAAACGCCAAGATAAAACCACTCAGCACCCTGAATTGTAGGGATAAGTGATATAGAAATATAGGATATTTTACATTGCTATAGATTTTAGTTTTTTTGATACAAATTTAAAGGTAATTGTGTTATACTGTATGTATATTTCTACTCTTGTTTAAGGTATTATGTTTGTGTAGCTCATTTGAAATTGTAATGTATAATTAAAAATGCAGATTATTAGTCATCCAAGATAATCAAGCTTATAATCATGCTAGTTAAGTTTTTAGGTATAGAAAGGTATATTTCAATTAGGTAGGTAATCTCCAAACACTTCAAAGACTTACAGAATATGGCATTTAAAATGTTTTAAAAACTTAGACTTTCTGGATAGTGAGACATGTCTGTCCTGGCAGCACCGATTTACTTCAAACAGAAAGATGGTCATTGAAGACACTCTATATGGAGGTTATCTTCTTCTTGACAAAAATAGCCATTGGGGTGAGAAACTGTTCTTGCCTGGACTGATTGACAAAACATTTTATAGTCTGGACATGCAGAACCTATGGAAAAGTGACCAATAAATTTTGCCAAAACAAGGCAAATTTTTCTTCAGGTTCCTGATTCACAGAGGAGACTGCCAGACATTCTACAGGACACAGAGAGAGGTGACTGAGAGATTCTAGGCCTATAAGGTTAAATATGGATGCCCCAACATTACAGAGGTATTTTAGATGACTGTCAAGGCAGGAAGCTGCCTCTGTCATTTCCTGTCTGTCTATACAGACTTCCATACCTCCATAGTTAACTAGTGTTGGAATTTAAGGTACGTGACACCACACCTGGCTCTGTTTCCAGTGTGGCCTTGAGCTCACAGAGATCCAGACAGATCCCTGCATGCCAAGTGATAGGATTAAAGGCATGTTCTATCATTTCCTGACTTCTTTTTTATTTATAATGGCTGATTTTTTTCTTCTGATCTCCAGGGATGCTTTCTTTATTAAAGCACAAATAAAATATCACCACAGATAAGTATTCCTCTACAATGAGAAGAAGGTATTTCCCTGTGAACTACAAGTCTACAAGATATCATATCAGTCCTGACTAGTAATAGATGATAAGAAATTCATCATACTTGTCCCAGATCCTTCTATCCTACAACATTAGGTACATCTGTTTCATGACCTGATATTAGAGCAAAATATACATGAATAGCCTGAATTTATGTTGTATTCATTTTGTTTTAAAATTGAAGCTATACTTGTGACATTTAAACACATATGTACACATGTCCCTACATAGTGCTCTTGGCTTGTCCCATTCCTGGGAGCATAGGACAAATCCATTCTTCTCCCATGAAAATATTCAGCTTCTGAAAAGCTTAACTAATACATGCCTTATTCAAGAGTAAGAGGACTCTGGACCTGGAAAGGTAGACATGGAGAGATAAAACTGTGTAAGTACACATATCCTACAAAGATGAGGATCCTTGTCAAATAGATCTACTCTCTCCCCTCATTCCTTTAAATGCCTGCAAATGCAGTGTGGGAAACAGATTGAGTCACAGCATATATTTTCTTCATTTCTTCTTCCTTCTGAATGTGAGTATAGTTTTCTGGACTCATTAACACAGTGGGTTATACTCTTCTGTTGACCCCTTTATCTGCATGTCTCAGGAATTCATACATGGATACATGGGGTATGCATTTGAGCTTAAGACTCATTGTGGTTCTCTGATATCAGGTGCTGTATCCCAGGTACAGTCTGAAGAAGGTAGTCAAGACTTTGTTCTCTCCTGTTGTCACCTTACTGCAAGTGGGAACTGCTAGAGCTGGATCCAACTGTCCCCAGGGAGGAGCCTGCCATTGAGAGGGGCATTGATGATAGTGTAGAAACAACTTAAAATCAATCTCTGAAACATCCAGTCAGCATCTCCAGATAAACAACAACCTTTTCCCTATGCAGATGAGCTCTATGAGCACCAAAGTTGCAGGAATATGTTACTGCTCAAGGGAGACACTGCAACTTTGGTGTAAACCATGAAAAACCAACCTGCAGGGGAGCTCTGAACCAGCAGGGGGCACAAGGGAGACATGAATCCCCAGTAGAGAAGAGGTTGGTGTGGAGGGGACTCTCAGATCATTCATATGCCATCTGCTGCCCTCTTCTCACCACTAAAGATAGTATAACATTTTTTGAAACTATAATATGGATGGAGAGAAACTTCTAGGACACACACCAGTCTGAGGATAAATCTATTGGCATTTGATGATGGATGAGAAAAACATAATCAATTTTCTTTGGAAGGTTTCCTAAATGCTAGTGAATGACTACACCTATGTGTATATAAATAGAACTGATTGGACTCACTGTGTCACAAGTTATTGAAACAAAAGAGTCAGAAAGTTGGGAGAGAGACTTATTGGAAGGTCCCAAGAGGAACCAGTGGGGCATAGTGGGTGTAGATATGATCATACTATATTTTAAACATGGGTTAAAATTTCAAAGACTATAAATTATTAAATGTAAAAATAACAATTTTATTTATGTTTAGAATTTTCAAACACATGTATTTTGTACACTGCATATATTTCCCCATAATATCTACCCTTCATTTTCTTTCCCTTCCTATACTTTACCTTTATTATACTAGACAATTTCACTTATACTTCTCATGTATTTCTATTCATTGTTATATGTAAGTATGAAATATCTAAGAACTACTAATGAGGGTCCCATTTAATGTCTGTGTTTCTGAGATGTTCTTAATTAATACACAATTTCTAGCTGCATTAATTTTTCTATAACTGATGTGATTTCCATATTCCTTGGAGATGAAAAACATGTTGCTTTGTTTATATAAACATGTCTTCTTGATGAAATCCTCTGTTGAGAGATACATAGTTTATTTCCATAATTTAGTTATGTGATATTGCTGCAATAATCATTGTTGTGCAAATATTTCTGAAATATATTTACTTTTTGTGCTTTAGGTGAGTTTCTTAGTATACAATTTGTTGGAATGACAACTATTAATTGCATGTAACTGAAGGGAGGTTGTAATTTCTCAAAACTTAGCAGGTTTTAAATTTCCCATCACCACCATCATCATCACAACCACATCTGTAATTCAATCTGACAACCTTCTCACAAAGTGGAGCAATTGCCTCAGGCCTCACATCTATTGAGAGCTTAGGTCCTGATGTTACTTCCTCAGCATCTGCACAGGGCTCAGGGAAGGAGCTTGTTATAAATTTCCTCAGAGAGGATTAGGATTTGGCCCTCAGCATCCTGCTGCCTGACCCAGGTGTCCCCTACCTCTTTCTTCTCCAACTGTACTAGGTCCTTATCTAAGAAGTACCCTGCTCATGAATATGCAAATTACTTGAATCTATGGTTGTAAATACAAGGATGTACAATACCCTAAACAACATATGATCAGTGTCCTCTCCACAGTCACTGAGCATACAGGTCCTCATCATGGAACGGAGCTGGATCATTCTCTTCCTCCTGTCAGTAACTTCAGGTAAGGGGCTTTCAAACCTGAAGAAGGAACAGGGACTGAGGTGACAATGTCATCCACTCTGCCTTTCTCTCCACAGGTGTCCACTCCCAGGTCCAGCTGCAGCAGTCTGGGGCTGAGTTCGGGAAACCTGGGTCCTTAGTGAAGTTGTCCTGCAAGGCTTCTGGCTACACCTTCACTAGCTATGGTATACACTGGGTGAAGCAGAGGCCTGGACAGGGCCTGGAGTGGATTGGGTATATTAATACTGGAAGTGGTGGTACTGGCTACAATCAGAAGTTCCAGGGCAAGGCCAAATTCACTACAGACACATCCTCCAGCACAGCCTACATGGAGCTCAGCAGCCTGACATTTGAGGACTCTGCAGTCTATTATTGTGCAAGAGACACAGTGCTCCAACTCACATCCTGAGTGAGTTAGAAACCGTGGAGGAGCAGGAAGCTGCCCTGGGATTGAGATGACAGAGAAGATTAGCCTGGAACCTTGCTTAAAAATAATCATTCTGAGCCGGGTGGTGGTGGTGCATGCCTTTAATCCCAGCACTCGGGAGGCAGAGGCAGGCGGATCTCTGTGAGTTCGAGGCCAGCCTGGTCTCCCAAGCGAATTCCAGGAAAGGCACAAAGCTACACAGAGAAACCCTGTCTCGAAAAACCAAAAAAAAAAAAAAATCATTCTGAGTGTCCCTCTGTCTGTCATTTCACAGTCTTATAGTGTCTTTGTCAACTTTTCAAAAGGACTGTTGGGAATAAAGTGATGTTGATTCAGGATTCCCTTAGAATACACCATACCTTGACCAGCTGTTTACCAGTGACCATCTCCCTTGACATGATTCCTTTCTAATAAACTAAAATAGTACAAACTGTAGCAATACATTATGGTATAAATATCTCTTATGTCTAAGGGACTGGAACTATTGCTGCAGTAGCTGGGAATAAAGTATAGTATAAATTAGGCCAATAAAAGACAAATCAACAGCATATGTATAAACAAATCCCCTTTCACAGTCCAATTTGGTTTCCCTAAAAGAAAAAAAGATAGTTTGAAATGTATCCCCATAGTTTTGGGGGTAGATTCTTTAACCTCTGCTTTGAAATAAAATTTTATGTGTTTAGTTGTTGACACATTAATTGCTTTTAGTAGTCGTAATCAAATCTTTTATTGTTTTAGGATTAGTGATGGAGCTGAGTGTCATTGTGGAGTCCCCAGGGTGTGGAGTCTGCTACTTTGACAACAAGCTGGGCTCCTGCTCAGATAGCTCTGGGGAAAGAGCAGTGGATTCCAAGCTGGGAATGTAGAGACCTGATCCTGTCATCAGCAGCCCTGGGTGCTCATTCCCCTGTTTCCTGAAATTAGATTCTCTTTGTCACCACTTCTAGATCAACATTGACTGGACCAGTGAAAATGCATCTTACAATGTGCAGGTGTTTTAGAGAGAGGTTTACTCTACTGAGGATGATTAGCAAGTTTTAGTTTATATTATTTCTGTAAATGGCATGTTCCCTCCACATTTGAAACACATAGGAGACCACAAGGACACAGCCAGAATCTGAACCTTATGTTCCTCTGTGCCATCATTTTGATATGATTTTACTAAATCAGCAATAGTATGAGAAGTATTAGCAACTTCAAAATGAAGCTTTTTACAGTTAAAATTTTCATTTTGATAAGTAGATGAAAGAGATAAGGTGGACATTACTGCTTTATTATCTGTCTGCTGCTCTATAGCTTGTTGCAGATGAAGGAATAAGTCACAAAGGGCTCTGTAGATTTCTGTGTACAGTGGGAAATATGCCTGTGGGAGTGTTAATATCAGGAAATTTATTCCAAACCCTGATCGCAGCTTGGCTGCTTTAGCTGTGAACCACTTGAAGGCTGGCAAGCTGTTGTGCTACTGTTTGTAAGTTTCCTTTTCTAATAATTTTATGATAAATAATGTTTATAATGGTCCCTGCCTTTGGTTATGAGCAGCAGTGGACAGGCATTTGTTAATTCATTACTGAAGCCACAGACTAAACTAAGGGGTGGTGAGAATTGTTTTCTTAAGAGATTGTCAGGCTAAGAGTATTATTTCATAGATGTTTGCCATAACATCTATTATTCTTGTAGGGAAATGACTCTCAACCCCATTTTGTGCAACATCATATTTGAGATCTTTCTATGTGGAGAATAGTGGTGGGGTCGTGGGTAGGATTTGTCATACTTATCTAATGACTAGAAACATTGTGTGTAATTGTGCAGCCTGAGAAACTTCTTTAAGGCCTTCTATGGGTATGGATCAATAAACATATTAACATACAGAAGAGAAGTATGAAGAAAAGATACAAGTGATTTAGTAGGAAGACAGTTTTTTTCTGGGACTTCCTCTTCCTGGGACTTTCCTTTCCTTTGGTGAGACTGTAGTGCTAGCCTAAGCTGGTTCCACAGGACTAAATGTTTTAATATAACTGGTCCCATAGAGCAGCACAACTTATCATCATTTTTTCCTCAATATTCTGAATGAGTCTCATGGCTACTACACCATGTGTGTTTCTTAGTAACAGTCAATAGTTGATGAGTTTATCTTAATTATGCTTCGACTCCAGTTCATTTATGTAAGTTTTGTAGTTGGTAGGAACACATTAATAATAAACTCAGATTCATCAATTATGTTTCCACATCACATTATGGAAAGAAATCAAACAATTTCCATTGACCTCATTCAACTAAGAGCAAGCCCAGATTTAATCCCCTACTTGATTCTTCCTGTGTTGCCTTCTGTTGTATCTGTTGTAGGATCTGAATCTCTGTATCCATCTCCATCTTTTCTTCTGCATCTCTCTCTCCATCTCCTTGGATCTCTGTCTCTCTGTGTGTCTGTGTCTGTTTCTCTTTCTCCCTCTATCTCTCCCTCCCCACCCTTGCCTCTCTCTGTCTCTCTCTGTCTCTGTCTCTGTCTCTGTCTCTGTCTCTGTCTCTCTCTCTCTCTCTCTCTCTCTCTCTCTCTCCCTCTCTCTGTCCTTAACAAGACTTTGCTTTGTATTTGTTGAACATCACAGAAAGCATCACATGGGAAAAGAATAAGGGATTCGGAGAGAAATTTTAAGAGAATTTTACTATAGATTATAACTTTTTCTATCTGACTCAAATAAGCACTACATATATCTTTTTTTTTGTCAAACAACATCTGTATATTGTTTTAGACAATCATGGATACTCATTTTATAAAATTTATTGAAACCTGCATTTTGTATTTTCAGCAAAAGTATTTTACCATAACACACATACAAACACACATGCATTAATCTTCAGACAGGAATATGGAAGCGCACACACAATAAGGTGAGAGCTGTGCATTATCACTTTATACAAAAGCTGAATATATGGGAAATCCTAGGCAAGTAAGGTTGGGTGCTACAATATTCTCTTAAAGAAAGGTTAAACAGCCCGAGTACACAGTTAATCACAGTCTGCAGGACTTCAAAGTGTATTTTTCGCTCTGTCTGTGTGGTCCAGCAAAAAGTTCAATCTCTTAGAATGTAAGAGATATTTTTATCATAATGTATTGCCACAAAAGTATATTTCCTGGAAGTTGGTTAAAAGTACTATTAAAACATTTTTCACAGAACTCATTTATTGACACAATGTATGCACATGCTAATTGTCAATAGTTCTGAAATTATGCGTTATGCAGTATTCTCTAGTCTCATATTTACGGCCTTCCCAGTCTCAGTACTCTGACCTACACTGTAAAGTCTTTACAGAACATGGACCTACACTGATACAGCATTATCTTGTATTAAACAAGGGATTTTGTATATCAAGGCAAATGATATTCCATCACAGACTTACACTCTTGGTGAGTTTAAGAAGAAATTTCTAGCAGACCTCATGGAAGACCCAGGAGAACCTGAGCTCTAGCATCTATACTTGTAAATACCGAGGTCTCAAAACTCATATAGTCTTCTTATCTCCTGGGGGAAAATTGCATCCTCAGTGGAGGGGAGTGCACAAGTCTCTGCTCACACAGGACTGAGGCACCTGGAGAAGAGAAGATTTGGGCTATAAGAAAATACTGAGGGTTTGAAAAAAATGGCCCCCAAAGGAAGTGCCACTATTAGGAGGTGTGGCCTTGTTGTAGTTTGTGTGGCCTTCATGGAGGAAGTGTGTCACTATGGACGTGGGCTTTGAGATCTCCTATGTTCAAGCTATTCCAGTGTCACAGTTCACTTCCTGTTCTCTGCAGATAAAGATATAGAACTCTCAGCTCCTTCTCTAGTAACATTTCTTTCTGAAGATGATAATAGTCTAAACCTCAGAAACTATAAGCTACCTCCAATTAAACCTTTTTCTTTATTAGAGTTTCTGTGGTCATCAGGTGTCTTTGGAGCAATAGAAACCCTAACTAAGACAATAGTAATATGTAATAGTAATCTGTTTTTATTTCTGTTTCAGCTTTCCAAGTTCAGGAGTCCTGTCTATAGCCCATTGGTTCTTGAAAAGTTTCGAGTGTGGTGACTGTCAAGGGCTACAGGCATCTGGACTCGGCCTTGTGAATCCATCAATGTTCTGTCTTCACCTGAGCTGTCTCTGACTATTCTATCACAAGCTGATACCCACTGGCACTAGATTTTCCAAGCTTAGAAAAGCAGATACACAGCTGGGAAATGAAGTTATTGTGGAGTCAGAAAACAAAAGCCATCCTTGTTCAGCCTCATCTCCACTTCCAGAAACACAGCTAAAGACCAGTTATCCCTGAGGTTTGTATCTTTGACCGCACAAGTGACAGTTGTGTATTTAAGTAAGACACAGTGAGGAGATATCATTGTATGGCACAGGACACCCCCCTCCATGCACACACATACATACACTCTCTCTATTCTAAAACCAGCAAGGCCACTCAGGACCTTTCTTGATTTTTTTTTCCTCTGTTTCAATTTTGACATGTTTAAGTCCAATCTTTTCTGTCTATGAATACTGGTATGTGTTTTTGTTTTGTTTTAAATTAGGAAAACACATATTCAGGCTCCACATAGGCATAATGCTACTTTCAGGAACAGAAATGACTCTGCCATTGACAGAATGGTTACATTTTGAAAATTTCCATCACACAGTGGGATTCTGTGATTTAAACACACGTTTGAATCAGATCAAAGTCATAAAGTTGTGTAAACAAGACCCAGTGACAAAACTCAATTTGTTTCTAATTTGTCCTGGCTCTTCTCACACATGTAAGACCTCAACTGAGAGCTGATTGGGGTGTTTATTTTCCTGACGGTACATTTATTTTCCTCCTGGAATTTATTCTCATAGTTCATCATTATCCTTCCTTACCCTCTGGGCCTTTTATACCAGGTCTCATGATACTCAGGAAGGGTCTCCTCACCAGGTATTGTGGAGAGAAATTTCTTATCCTCTGATGTCCTCTGGGCAATGTTCAAGATGCCAACAGCATCAGGGACTTCAAATATAAACCACAGAGTCAGGATAGAAGGAAAGGGATTCTCATCTCTGTGAATTTGGGAACAATCAACAGAAAGAGGAAGAATGGTATGGATGTTGTGGTGTTGTTAGATTTTACCTGTCTGGACCAATGCAAGTTTCACAGGGTGACTCCATGGGGATAGGCTGGATTTCCCCAGAGAGCCAAAGCTTTCATCATCCACAATATCCAACTTATGGCTGCCCTGTGTATTACAATAATACAGAATTGATAGGGTAGCTTTTTTAACCTCTAAGGTATTTCTGAGACACTCTATGAGTACCTACTACTTGGGAATGAGATTAATCAAATAGAGTGTGGTATGAATTCTAATAGGTCTTATTGAGAAAAAAACCCGAGCCAGATATTGGGGTAAATGCTTAAAGATCAGAGGAAACAAAGGAACAAGCCACTCCATATCTTACCTCGCCAACTCCATGAATCCTCTGACTGAATATCTCAGAGTCCTTAGCCAAAGCTCTCCAGTGGATAAGCTTTAGTTCCTGTCTCCTCACACCTTATATACCTTTTGTCACCCAGCCATATCACTGCCTTCCTAGTGCTGGGATTAAACGCATGTGTGCTTCCCAAGCAAAAACATCATATTTCAAGTGCTGGGATTAAAGGCATGTGATTCCCAAGTACTGGGATTAAAAGTGTATTCCACCACTGCCTGGCTTTGTTTCTCTCCTAGACTGAGTCAATCTCATATAGTCCAGGGTGGCTTTGAACTCACAGAGATCCAGACATCTCTGCCTCCAGAGTGCTAGGAATAAAGGTATGTGCCAACAAGCCACCATCGCCTGGCCTCTTTGTTTAACCTAGTGGCTTGTTCTGTTCTCTGATCTTCAGGTAATTTTTTTTTAGGGTACACAATATATCACCACAATGGAGACCATGTTCCATCAAGGGAAACACAGAGGTTCACAATCAGCTACTCTCTATTATGATTTCCAAATGACATCAAGTTCATATAATTAATAACATTGCTAAATACTTATTGCT
>CABHPP010117633.1:12374-22439 GCA_902168425.1 Peromyscus attwateri | reverse complement strand
GTAGCTTTGGAGCCTGTCCTGGATCTCACTCTGTAGCCCAGGCTGGCCTCGAACTCACAGAGATCCGCCTGCCTCTGCCTCACGAGTGCTGGGATTAAAGGTGTGCACCACCACTGCCCGGCCAGGCCCCAGGTCTTAAAGGCTTCTGTTACCTTCCGGATGCACCACACTGGGGATGACGTGTTTGGCACCTTCGCCTTGGGGGACATTGTGGACCCCGCTCTAGCATGACCCCGTCCTTCAGTCTCAGCACTAAGCTCGTGCATGTGGAGGACAGTCCTTTCTCTGGCAGCTCCACCCAGGCCTGCCCAGCAGATCCTTCTTTCCTCTCGTAGGTCTTACCACATCTGCGGTGATATCATTCATTCTTCTTCCGTGTGTGGGCATGCGCATACATGTGTGTTGTACATGAGTGTGTGTCTGGTGTGTACATGAGTGTGTGTGTGTGCATAAGTGCATGAGTATGTGTGTGGTATGTACCTAAGTGTGTTTATGGTGTACATGAGTATGTGTGTAGTGTGTACATGAGTGTGTGTGTGGTATATACATGAGTGTATGTGTATAGGTGTATACATGAATGTGTGTATGGTGTGTGGCATGTACATGAGTATGTGGTCTGTGCATGAGTGTATGAGTGTGTAAATGATTGTGTGATATGTACATGAGTGTAGTGTGTACATGAGTGTGTGTGTGGTTGTACATGAGTGTGTGTGTGAAATGTACATGAGTGTATGGTGTATACATGAGTGTGTGTGTGTGTGTGATGTACATGAGTGTGTGTCTGTGTATGTATGTGTTCAGGTGGGGGCCCAGGGTTGATGTTGGAAATCTATCTCTCATCCTCAACTGTTCTCCCACCTTATTCAGTGAGCAGGGTCTCTCAGGCAGAGCCAGAGTTCACCAGTATGGCTAGTCTAGCTAGCCAGATTGCTCTAGGGTCCTCCATCTTCCCCTTCTGGGGCTGCAATTACAGGTGGCCTGCCACACCCGTTGGCCTTTTATGTAAGTTCTGGGGATTTGAACTCAGGTCCTCATACTTGTGAGGCAAAGGTTTCCCCACTGAGCCATCTCCCCAGCCCTATTTAACTATTTTGAGACCTCCTGTTCCCTAGAATCTTGTGTGTTGATCCCTCCAGTGTCTCCAGTGTTTAGCACTGGTCTGTCATAGAAAAGGGCTCAGTCCACCCTGTTTACATGCATGAACAGGCTGAAGTTACACTGTGTGAGGGGAAGGTGAGTAAGAGGGCTGGTGGCGAGTGTGGCCCAGGCCTCATCTCTAATCCACGCTTCTTGGCTTCCCAGTACGAGCAGTTTGAGAGCACCATCGGCTTCAAGCTCCCTAATCACCGCTCAGCCAAGCGGCTGTGGAAGGTCTGCATTGAGCACCACACATTCTTCCGGTGAGTCAGTCGCCCCTGGGTGGGATGAGAGGGATAAGAGAGCCGGTGAGGGTTCCGGGGAGCAGGAAGCGGCGTCAGCACAGCCAGCCCCACCTTCCCCTAAGTCTCCCCTTTCTGGACTATGCAGTATTGTAGCTGGTGAGACACTGGTGTGGAAAGCCTGCTGTGGTCTGACTTTGGGCCTGGCAGTGCAGGCCTGATCCCCCTTCCTCATCTCCACTACTCTGTTCTAGGCTGGTGTCCCCAGAGCCCCCACCCAAGGGCTTTCTGGTGATGGGCTCCAAGTTCCGGTACAGCGGAAGGACGCAGGCACAGACCCGACAAGCCAGCGCCCTCATCGACCGGCCGGCACCCTTCTTTGAGCGTTCCTCCAGCAAGCGATACACCATGTCCCGCAGCCTTGATGGAGGTACGGCCCAGACTGGAGCTGGGGGGAGAGTGGTCCTTGGGAAATGAGGTGTGAGGACATGGCAGGTTCTCCAGAATACACGTGGCTGTTGTGGTAGACACTCCCAATGGCCTTTGCACCAGCCAGGATGATCTTACAAGCACCACTGCTCCTGGGCAATGTCAGCGGTGTCCCACTGGGATGTGACATATACTCCAGGACTTCTCTGGGTTGTGACCTTGAGGGGTCCCACATTCTGCCATCTAATTTTCTGGGCCTTTGCCCAAGAAGCTCAGCAGCGCACAGGTTGACATTCTGCCAGTAGAGTGACATCGTGTGGTTTACATGAAAGAGAGGATCTGGTGTAGCTCTGGCTCTGGCCCTTCTTTCCTCCAGGTCCTATTCCTACACCAGAGCTAAATGGAACCTAGATTGAGGGGAGGTGGTGACAGAGGTTAGCCCAGAGGTGGGGGAACTTGTCGGGGGAACAGAAGCCTGGACTCTAATTCTGAAGGCTGGGTTTCTTGTTTTGACATCCTGAAAGGGCACCTATGCGGCCTTCTCCTCTTGAAGCCTCAACTTCTCTGTCAAGTGAAGGTAGTAATTCCCGGGCTAGCCCGCAACACAGAGCAGTGTAGATAAAGCCAGGCGGTGTGCAGAAATCGGCACTTTGCAGAAGGAAATAGCCCTGAAAGGAGAGGCAGGTTGGCATCTCTTTTTAATGGCAGCCAACAAAGGATAACATGTGTGCTCTGGTTGTCGTCATGAGGGATGTTTTTGGAGCTTTTTTCCTACTAAAGCTCAGTCTGCAACATTTTGGGTTGTACCCAGGGCCTGGTACAGTCTCTAAGCCCACCCTTCTTCTGTTCAGAAAAATATTTTAGAATTGTGGCAAGAGAGACGGACATTACAGGAATCCCTTTGAATTTTATTAATCCACAGAGAAAGCAAACCATTTGTAAGCTACTGCTACCCCTTGTAAAAGCTAGTCTCAAGATGTCTGGATATTGCTAAACAATGATATATCAGGAATTGCCCAAGGACCACAACCCTAACAATGTTTGCTGGGCCAGCATGGATGAAGACTCGCTCTGGGCCAGACACTCTCTGAAGTACTTATACACCTTAGTTCATTGGGTCCTTACCTCGTCTTTCTGACATAGATACTACTTAATGATGAGGAAACTGAGGCCCAGAGGGATTGTGTAACGTATCCACTGTCCCCTCGCCAGGAAGGGTTGGGTTTGAGACTCCAGCGCTGTAGAAAGTAGGAAGGAGCCCGAGGGTGGGAAGCAGCTCTGTGACTGTCCGGCTGTCCAGGGCGAACAGGGGGTTGCCGGGGGGAAGGTTGGGCAGTGGCTGGCTTTCTGACTGTGCACGGGGAGATGCACACACAGTCACCTCGCCAACTCTGCCTACCTTAGCGGAGTTCTCCCGCCCCGCCTCAGTCAGTGAGAACCATGATGCCGGGCCTGACGGTGACAAGCGGGAAGACGATGCTGAGTCAGGGGGACGGCGATCAGAGGCCGAAGAAGGAGAGCTCAGGACCCCCACCAAGATCAAGGAGCTGAAGGTAGGAGCCCACTGGATTGCCTTGTGCCTTGTTCCCAGGGACCTGAATGGTGGCCTGAGGCCTAGACTTAGCCTTGACCTTCACACGTCCTGATTGTATCCAACCCCCCTGCTGTGGGGCACACCATGAACAGGACCTTGGCCTTGGGCAGCACTCCACATCTGGACATGCAGAGTAGGGTTGGGGTTGGAAGTTGGCATGCTGCCCCCTTTTCGCCCAGCTTCCCTGGGTTGCAGGTGTTTACCTCCTGGGAAACTCAGACCACCCCCCTTCACTTACTCCTTGTATCCCCTTTAATTGGGGTCTGGCTCCGTGTCTCCTCCCCTGAGCATGACCAGGTCAAACCAAAGGCCTCAGTGTGAAGTGTAAGTGTGTCCTTTTCTGCAGTCCCACCTCACTGTGGACATACGCATCCCCAGTGTGTGTGTGTGTGTGTGTGTGTGTGTGTGTGTGTGTGTGTGTGTGTACATGCTTCTGCAGGCACACAAAGCCCAGCATTCACTTTCACACCTCCACACCCCAGGCTTAGACTCATGCATAGACATGATGGTAGCGTGTTCACATACACAAGCTTGGCCTCACAGGCCAGGCGTGGCTTCCTTGGCTTTGCTACACAGTCGTCTTCTGCTGTGTAGTTCTGCAGTGTGAACACAGGTCCCTAATCACATCCTCACTGTTACAAGCAGCGGGACACCCCGGACACGGACACACACCAACCTGCGAATGTGGCTCTACCCACTTGGACTCTAGTCCCCTGTCCTCTCCTTTGCCTTCCTGGGATAGCTCCCTGCTTCTGCCCCACACCTTCTTCTGACTACCTCATTACCTATCACCTTAGCAGCTTTCCTGGCCCGCACTGCATGGTGGGATTGGGTGTGAGTGCACAGGGCTACCCTAGCTGGACCAGGCTGGTTGCAATGTCTCTAACCTGTGTATTCTACTGACCCTGCTGGTTCCTTTCCCTCCTGCCTTATCCTACCAGCCGGAGCAGGAAACCACGCCAAGACACAAGCAGGAGGTACTGCATGGACCATCCCTCCCTTGATAGCCATTCAGATCCCCAGTTCATTCGTCACCATCTCACTCTGTCCCCAGCTCACGTCCCTGGCACCACCTCAGTTTCAGCTTCATTTCTGCCCACCTTCCACGCCCTCTCTTCCATTGTCTTCCTTTCTGGTCCCTGCCTTCCCCATTAAGCTCATGTCCAGCTCCCAGGACAGATTCCAGTCCCATCCATGTGCCCGCCCTCCACCCAGTGACACTCTTTGCTGAGCCTGGTGATCTATGCTTGCCTCCCCGTCACCACCCCCCATTCCACTGTGTGTTTCCATTTAGCTCCTCTTTCCACTCCCTCCCTCCCCTTCCTGAGCATCGTCTCCTCCCCACTAGCGCGGTTTGGCCACACCCACATCTCATCTGTGTTCTTTGTATCTCTTGACAACCAGTTGTGGGGGTGGGGCCTGGGTGGGGAAGGAGGAGCCCTCAGGGCACAGTATGCATCTGCTCAGACTCCAGCCCCACTGCCCTCCTGAGCAGGCTGCTGATGCCTCCCTGGACACCTCCTCTCCTCTTCTCTCATCTTCCTGTTCAATGATGATGTCAACGTCTGCCTCTCACCCCCACTTCTTCCCTCTCACAATATCCAGGTCTCTCTAGGGATGCAGTTCGTTCTTGGGCTGCTGAGAGCAGGCCACAGTCAGGGCCCAGCTGTGGCATCCTAAGATCTGGGCTTTAGCCCAGCTCTGCTGCTGACTTTGGGTCTTAGAAAGGCTCCTTGGACCCTGATCCCATCCACACAACAGGGCATACAGACTACTCCCCGTGACTCCAGCTATACCTGCCTCAGTTTTGTGCCAAGCCTTGACACTCATCCCTTGGTTTCTCCAAAGCCTTTAACCTCTAGGGACCCCAGGACCCAACCACTCTCCAGCTTTTGGGAGCACAATTCACCACAGGACCATCAGGTCATTTGGGATCATCTCGGGTTAAGATCCACTCACCACTGAAACCTGTTCTCACAGCCTGTGCACACGCACTTGACCTCTCAGATAGACACAGTCTGTGGTCAGCTTAGCCTGGGAGGGAGGCCAGATCTGGTGTCTGGGGAGAAAGCAGAAGCCTCAGTGGGATTGGCTTTCTTCTTGAGAAATTTTGGGAGCAACTACAGTGATTCTTAGATGCCGGGGATGAGCCCAGGGGAAGAGTCAAGCCCTATCCAAGGGCAAGCTTATCTTCCAGGGAGTTCTCCTCAAATAGCCTTGCAGATAGTCTTTGGGCCACCAGCCCACTCTTTTTCCCAGAAGCAGGCCGGTGACCAGCACTGGCAGTTCTCTGTGGCTCCTCAGCACTGGGCTCAAGCAGACTGCTCCCTCTGTCTGCAACACTGGCGTGGATTCACGTGTCATAGATTAGTGAGCGACACTCCTGGTCCCCCAGCTCTACCTGACTTGTTCTCCTGCCGGGCCCTGAAGCTCATCTCTTCGCCCTCAACTCTAACTTCTTACCCCACACGAGTTTCACTTCCACCCCAGCATCCTGGTCTCGCTGATGGCATATGACTCTGTCTACTTTTAGAGTCAGGACTCAGAAGGCATCTGGGAGGTTCTGTGATGGAGAAGACAGTGGCCCATGGCAGAGAAGGCTGCATAGTCTTTTCCTGGCCCCGAGTAAGGGAACAGGGCCCATTTTTCTGGACAACCTAGCTTAGGCATATCTTTATCCCAGGCCTCCATGGGGCCTGAGCAGTTGGATGGAGGCTCTGGAGAGCCTAGACCAAACATACTATTAAGTACAGTGGCCCAAGTCTTAAGGAGAGGTAGGAGCCAGGATTCTAGGGGGTTCTGGGAGTCCAGCCAGTGAGCCTGTGCAGCTCAGTGAACACACCAGGGACTTCTCACCTCGGTAGATGCTGCCTGCTGTGCCTGGATCATAAACAGGAAAGTCATCTGTGTGTCTGACTCCATCTGGGCTCAGAGCACAACGGGAACTCACCCAGACTTGAGGGCTGAGTGGAGTTGAATGTTCCGGGGTAAGGTGGGCAGGGGAGAAGAGGATGTGACCTCGCTAGACTGTCCTCTTTGTCATCCAGGTACCCGTGACCCTGGTCAGTGTATCTCCTGGAGTCCATCGCCCTTGCTCCCTTGGCTATTATGAGGGTGATAGTGTCAGGATGGGATGGTGGAGGATGGTAATGCTAGTCTTCCTCTGCCTTCTTCGCCTGCTCCATGCCATTTATCTTACACCTCTGCCCTCTCCTCCCATGCCTAGTTCTTGGACAAGCCAGAGGATGTCCTACTGAAGCACCAGGCCAGCATCAACGAGCTCAAGAGGGCCCTGAAGGAACCCAACAGCAAACTCATCCACCGGGAGCGAGATCGGGAGCGGGAGCGCAGGCTGCCCTCGTCGCCCGCCTCCCCCTCCCCCAAGGGCACCCCTGAGAAAGCCAGTGAGGTAGGTATCCTGCCGAAGCCCTCAATAGAGATCTTGGGTAAAGAGGCACAGGGTAGGGATAGGTGGTTAAGTATACATTTACGTTCATCCTCCACACAAATATGTGCCTATTGCTGTCTTAGGCCAGTAGGATAGGGAGGCAGGTTAGGTTGAGAAGGTCAAATCCACTAACTGCTGGGTCCTAGGGACCATCTTAAAACATGAAAAACTCCAAAACTCCTGGTAGCTTGGTGTAGTCCCCCTTCAATCAAGCAAAGAAAAATAGGGAAAGTGTGCTTGTTAGAAACGCAGGCTCAGGGACCCCATGTGGGACCCACAGAAGCAGCTGTTTGCCAGAAGAGCCCTGGAACCAGCCTTTTAAACAAGTGTCCTAGTCAAGTCTCTTGCATATGCAACTTTAAGAATCCTGGAAGCCCTACCCAGGACCAGACCCTCTGGAGCATGTGAAAGTACAGGGAGACATGGTCCCTGCTGGAAGGAATCTCAGTTCACCGAAGTGGTGACTCCTCTGTACAAACCAGACTGCTCCTGAGGCTTTCCCAAAAAGACCCCATGTGTCCTGCCCTCCAGGGTGGAAATCTAGGAGTATTTTCTCAACTGAAAAAGACATGATTTGGGGAAATCCTGTGTTTATACTCTCAAGCTATTATTTTTAGCAATTGCTGAATCTTGGCAGGATTTACCCCAGTTTCTCTCTCGAGCTGCTGCTCACTGGTCACCAGATTGATTGTGGTCTAAACTGAGGCTCCTGGTTCCAATACCTGTCAGCTGGAGGGCTCTGGCCTTGTTACTTCATCTCCTTGAGGCCCTGTTAGGTGGAGATGTTTATAGGGATGTTGTAAAGGTCAGATGGGATAATGCTTGGAGAGGAACCACATGGTCACCATGCTGTCTGCTATGAGCTGTTTGGTGTTCCTTATGGAGTCCCAGGACTCAGCCTTGCAGATCTCCAAATCAAAGCCGGACCCTGGGAACTCTCTCTGTTCAAAGACCTCCTTTTACCGAGACCCAGAGAGACGAAGAATGACTCAGCATGATGGCGCTGCTTGTTCTGTTCCCCATCATTGAGTTTGTCTTTCACTCACAGCCGTCTTGAGGCAAGATCAGACGTAGAGTTGGTTGTGTGCGTGCGTTCTCTCTAGTGCTTTGGCCATTGGTGAAGCAGCCAAGATTTAATGTGTAGAGTGTTAGTTGAACTGGTCCCGCCATGGTCTGAGCCCACCAGATAGCAGAGGGTTTTCCTTGTGAAGTATAAACGCTTTACACAGTTGGAATTCCATGACTGCCAAAGTCACACAGTTAGGGATGCTTCGGGGGCCTTGAAGGCTGATACCCTAGAGAGAAGACAAAGCTCTGCGCCTGCTAGCAGAGGGGACAAACGTAAACACTGTGACACAACATTGCTATCTGCACATGTATCGATCAGCTTTGTAGTTACCCAGGATGCACATGGCCCCCGGGCTGTAGGTTGGACAGGTCTCTGAGGGCTTCTGTGATCCCAGCATAACCAAGACCTCAGACTGGACCGTGGTTGTGATGTAGTGAGCTGGTACACTGCACTCTCCTCTCGACCCATTCCCTAGGGAAAGACTTGACCAGCGTGACTGCTAACAGTCCTGAGATGAGTCAGGTCTTGGCTTGACTGCAACTGAAGTGTGAGGTAGAAGCTCCCCCAAGGGTGAGATGTCAGCAGAGAAAAGAGCGGTAGATGAATGCTGGTGTGCTAGGGCCTGGAACTGGAGGGTGTGCCCCACCTGCTGGTCATAACTGGGGCTGCAGGCAGAGGGACCTTAGTAAAGATGGAGGTTGTTCCAGCCATCACCTCCTTAGCCCTGAAAACTGGTCACCACTCCTGGGAAGTAAAGGAACCCCTGTTGGAGTTATGAGCCATTTAGAACTGTCCTTCATGCCCCTTGGCATTTATGGGTTCTTGAAGACTTGCAAAATGGGGAGGATCTATAGACAAGGACTTGATGCTGTTCTTGGGTGAGTAAGGCCACCTCTGTGAGCCTCCTTGCATAGGCCATCTGAAGGGGGCCAGACTGTCATTCCATTGGGAAGTCATTGGCAAGGCTAACTAAAACAACGAAGATGGAAGTTCCTTGTCCCCCATGAAGTGTTGATAGTTATGAGGCCACTGCTGAAGGTGACTAGAATCCCTGGCCCGGTATGACTCTGTGGAGGACTCTTTGAGGACATACCACCCAGAACTCCCAGAGCCATCTCAAAGCTTGTTGGGTCCCGCCCAAGCCAAGGGAAAGCAGCAGGGACTTGAACAATTCCCATTGGGCAAAGGTTTTAGTTTGAAAGACAATTGTGTGTGGGGTGGTGTAGTTGTATATGTGTTCATGTGGCTATATGCACATGTGCATTACACTTGTATGTGTGTGTGCATTCGTGTGGAGGCCAGAGATTGACATGGGCTGGCTTCCTTGGTCATTCTCTAATTTTTTATTATAGTTTTATTATTTGTGTGTGTGTGTGTGTGTGTGTGTGTGTGTGTGTGTCTGTCTGTCTGTCTGTCTGTGTCTGTGTGTGTATGCAGTGTTGTCTGTGTGTTGTGTGTGTGGAGGTCAGAGGACAACTTTTGGAGGTCTCTCCTTCCTCCATATGGGTCCTGGGGATTGAACTTCGGTTTTCAGGCTCGGCACCAGGCACGTTCACCCCCTGAGCCATCTCGCCAGCCCCTCCACTGTATTTTTTGAGACGAAGCTGCTCCCTGAGGTAGAGTTCACTGACCCAGCTAGGCCGGCTGATCTGTGAGCTCCAGGGATCCGCCTGGCTCCACCTCCCCCAAGCTGGAGTTACAGACGTGTGCTGCAACAGCTGGGGGTGTTTTCACAGGGGCTGGGGATCTGACCCCAGATCCCCATGCTTGTGGGAGAACTTCACTAATTGTGGCTTCTCCTCGGCTTCTCAAGGACAACATTTAAAAGATAGGACTGTGACCCCAGCTACAGGTTCATCACGGCCTAAGCCCATGACGCCTAGGGCAGGCTTGCAGTCAGAGTAAATGGTGGGATTCCAGACTCCCTTGAGTGTTAGTGAGCACGAGAGACTGGAAAAGCCACAACTGCCTTGTAGTCGACCACAGCTGTCCCTCTCTGTCTTCCCCCTCAGAGTGGCTCCTTCCTGACAGAATCCATGAACTAACATAACAATGTGGGGCCTACAAAGCTGGACTATTTACAGACTTTGTGTGTCTCTCCTGCTCTCTCTCTCTCTCTCTCTCTCTCTCTCTCTCTCTCTCTCTC
>CABHPP010117633.1:0-12274 GCA_902168425.1 Peromyscus attwateri | reverse complement strand
TTCTCTTTTCTCTTTTCTTTTCCCCCTCTCCCTCTTCTCTGGCCCTGGGCCTCCCCTGCAGGCCCAGAGGACCCAGGACACTTCTCAGCAGGACTTGGTACCTGGAAGAGCAGCAGGCTTGGAGGTGTTCACTCAGAAAAGCCTCGCAGCATCTCCTGAGGTTAATGCCTGTACTGCCCCGCATCCCTTCCTCCTGGGCCTCCAGCCCATCCCTGTCCACCCGCCGGGCTCTTAAGGAAACCCTTCCCCTAGGGTGAGGGGAATAGGCCAGATTCTGCCATGGAGAAGAGAGCAGGGGTGGCCCATGTTGTATCATGTTATAAATGGCAAGTGTCCCCATCCCAGGGATCCATGAAGGGCCGGCCCCTCCCTCATCTGTTACTTCCCAGGAAGGACATGGTTGCAGCTATACCCAGAAGACAGAACTGGTTGCCTCTGTCTCAAAAGGGGCAAAGAGATGATCCTGTCTGGAGGCAGGCTGTAACTCTAAGCTTCAGTGTCTTGGCCCTTGAGTATGTCCTGCCCTGACATCTTGGCTTTGTTTAAAGGCCTGACTGTAGTCTATGGGTGGCTAGTTAGGACATGGTATTACATCTTTACCCGGCTTCCATCTCTCTAAATCCATCTGGGACATCGGTCTGAGTCACCAGTCAGGCAAACATAGATATCTTCCTCCCAAAAACATCCTTCTAAGTGAGGAGGACATTGTTTCTGGGTCCAGAAGAACAGCAGGTCAAGGGTTCTTGGGGTTTCCCATGGCCCTGTGTGGATGCTAGGGATGGAATCCCCACATCCCCCTCACTACGCGGGGATTACGTAGCATGTTGAGTTAGGAGTCGACTGACTTGGGAAACATCCGTCATGTAGCCTTTACCCCATCCACTGGTGTGGCTTGGGAGGGCATAGACCTTTTTCCCTCTACAGAGAAAACTTGTGTAGCTGCTGCAAGTATGTTGTAAATGTAGAGGGACAGGAGCAAGTGCCCGACAAGGAGAATACAAACCAGACTCTCCCTGAAGTCTTCCTCCATGGAAAACTAGGAGCAAACCTGCCACTGTCCTCTCTTGAAGGCAGTGAGACAGGAGTCAACAGCGTCCCAGAGTTGGGGACATGGTGATGTCCTAGTGTCCGGAGATGCTTTTAGAAACAAGGACTGTGCCCGTATGGGCAGAGAGCCAAGAGCACCTTTTATCAGTGACCTGTCCCATCAGCCTCACTGTCCTTAAAAGCAGCCTGTTTTATCTAGTCATCAACAGGATCATTCGTTCATTCCATCATTCATTCCTACCTTCCTATTCCCCTCCCCTCCCCCTCCCTCCGTCTTATTCTTCCCTCCACGAGATCTTTCCATGCTGCCCTGACTGGACTCAAATTCGTGGTCATCTTGCTTTGGCCTCCCAAGTGCTGGGCATGAAGTTTTATTCAAGTTGACCAAAGTCTACCACCCTTCTTCTCAGTTGCCTGTGAGCTTCCTCTTGCCTCATCATGGCCACAGACCTGCTCTGCGCCTCCCTGAGGACACCCTTCGGGAGATTGAACGCCTTCCCTCTGCACCTCTCCCAGCGGCTTCTCCCAGGATGTGGGTTCTAAAGAGCCCCATTCCTGGACCCCCTCTGACCCCAAATGTAATGCAGAGTTCCAGGTGGGGCCTAAAGAGCCAAGAGTCAGGGGAGCCACCCTCTGGAGTTTCTTCTTGTTTGGCATGAAGCAGAGCTGTCCCCTTCTCCCACTCCTGGGGCTGGAGCAGAGGCCGCGCCATCAGATGGCAGGAGGCACCGAAGAACCAGGGACTCGGGAGAGAATAACGTGAGGGCTAACCCATCTGCACACACCTTAACGGTGCCCCATCTTGTGGCTAGGGCCAGGTGTGCTTTCCCGGCACGCTGGTGCCAGCAAAGTTGCCCTTTTCTTTTTCTAAATCTGCCCCCCCCCCCAACATATCCTTAACTGTTGCTTATTAGCAATAGAGCCCTTGTTTCTTCCCTCACCACCACTGTGTGATCTTCTGCAAATCTCCTCATTTGGAGCCTTGGTTTCCCCTTCTGAAACAAAGTTGCCAATTGGAGTAAAGTTAATTATGTAGATGAGGGCTGGCACTGCCTGGCATCTAATAACTAAACATTACCATGTGTTTCCCTTCTCTGCCTCTAGAATCTTTCCAGTCTGTGCCAACTTCCACCCCCACACACCATTGCTCATCTAGCCAATTTGCTAGATAGGATGGGAGTGGGAATATTCCAGAAGGGGCCTCTTTGGCCAACCTTGACCATCATCACTAGGCTGATAATTTAGAAGCATAAATGGAAGCAGCTGGCCGAACTTGCTTCCCAAGGAGATGAGAAAGATCCTTACCTCTGCAGGCCAGCAGAACATGTCCCTCTGAGGGTTCAGGCGCAGACACCTGAAACAACATCTCAGAAAGCTGTACCAGACTGTGTCTGGACCTCCCTCCCTTGATCTCTTTCCAACTGGTAAGACTCTGTTAATGAGGTCAGGTTCCCTGACCCGGGAAGAAGGGTGTGCATAGTTCCCTTGATCCTTCCAGCTCCTTCAGATCTTACTGCTGTGGCAGACTCATCACCAAGTCACAACCTAAAAAGGAGCCTGAGGTCATGTAAGCCTCTGGTCTCCTGCTTCTGGGAGGAGTGTCGGCACACCTGTCATGGAGGCTGTCTTGGTAGGGTGGAAGGTTAAACTTTAGCCAACTAAGAATCAGGTCTTGGGTTCTAGGCTCTGTGACTAGGTGGTCAGTGGCTTTCCTCCCCTAGGAAGTTGCTTTCCATGCCTGTACTGTGAAGTCTGTTCTTCAGAGGAAGGCAGCACCTTAGGCTGTGGGCCATGCAGGACTGCAGCTTTCCCAGGGCTGCTCAGCCTTTGCATTATGCATTTATTAGATGGACTTGTGATGAGATTTTTTGGGGGAGAAAGTATTCCGTGGTCCCAAGACTAAAATCCAAACGGTCTTGTGGCTTTGCTAATGATTTGGGAAACCCATCATTACCTCTAAGCTGTTGGGGACAGGTAGAGGACTATTCTGTGACATTTGATAGTGTCACACCTGTCCCTTTGGCTCCATGATGATGTTGTCAGTGATCTTTTTCTTCTGTGGTATGATATGGTCAGTTCTTTTCTATTCTTTCCATGGGTTTTTGTTAGAATTCTCCAAGGATTAGTCTTAAAATCACTTCTTTTAGATTGAACTCCAGAACGTTCCAGCTGTTTAAGCCATTGCTTCAGCGAGTGCTGAGCTGGCTGTTTGGTATCATTGCTGTTGATCTGTTTCCTTCCCAGAAGCCCTTGTAGAGGGGTCATGTTCTAGGCTGGGGCCTATAAAATCCAGGTCACTGTTTTCCCTCAGCCTGACATCAGATCCCAGTTGGCACCCCTGTTTCAAGGTTGTGAGTTAAGTTAGCCAAGAGCTCAAGCATCAAAAAACAGCCATTCTTTTCCTGGCTCTTCCATCAATAAACAGTGGCTGCAACCAAGTCATTGGCCTTCTCTAGACTTCAGTTTCTCCAGAAGGAGATGACACTGGGTGTCTTTGGAGCTCTTTGTGCTCAACATCCAGAGAGTCCTTGTGATGTAAGTGCCTTCCCCGCTGACAGTGAGAAATACTCAGTTACAAGAGGAAGAGGCCTGGCCCCCCTGTGGATCTCCCATTTCCCGTGGTTCCTGGGGAGGCACAAGGTCCCATCCCACCGTATCGGGATGGAATCAGTGATTGAAGAGGGTCAATCAGTTTATTGGGGATCTTAATGGGAAAAAGAACTTGGATGATGATGATGATGGGCTCTGTCATCCCTTTCTGTTCCTGGCCAGTTCCTAGGACTCATAGTCCCAGTGACAAACCCTTTGGTGGTAGATTGGTCCCTTCATATAGAGGGAAGAGTCCATCCCTTCAAGTGCCCGCTATTTCATGATAACTCTTCTTGCTCCAATTGAAACACAGGGCTCAGAGCATTGGGTATTTATAGAAAGAGTATACACTAGGCCAGAAGAACTTGGCCTCCTAACAGTGGCCACCACACAACGGGAAGAAAGTGAGGCAGGCCTTGCTGAGATCCTTGCTGATGGCAGACTCTCCAAGGTAGACATTCTGGTGGACAAGTTCAAAGTTGAAGTGGCCACGGAAGAAACAGTGGGAGCCAGAAGAGCAAGCACTCAACAGCAAGGGAAGATGGTTGCAAGTCCAGAAGTCTTTGAGACAATGAGAGAGGAAGGCATGTGCATCCAGGGAGGCCCCAGAGAGGCTGCCCAGGCTGCAGGCTGCACATCACCAGCCAAGCTTCTTGAGGGCTCCAAGCTCAAGACCAGGAACCGCCGCATCTCCGAGGGTCAGCTGGAGAGCCCAGTAGAGCTGAGCCAGGGGCTGGAGGGGCTCCAGACTTGGCAGAGACCTACAGCTACGGGAGTCGGATCAGAGCTAGGAGAAGTTCTCTCTCCTGCATCAGACAAGGGAGGACTCCAGTCCTTCCTGTTGGATCCGGCCCAGGCAGAAGCCAGGGCTGATTCCAGCGACGAGACTGACACTTCCTTCGCAGAGAGGAGCTTCTATCTAAACTACGGAGAGAAAGACTCGGAAGACCAAGTTCCGCCCCCACCCTCGGAGGACAGAGAAGAGCACCTGGATGCCCCTCCTGGAGATGGGCCCTGGCTGGAGCTGGCAGGGGAGCACACAGAACGCTGGGAGCTGAAGTCCTCAGCCTCAAGGGGTTCTGCCCCAGGTTCCAGCCGGGATAAAGATGAAACCCATATGACTTCCTCACAGGAAGAAGCCCAGTCCCCTAGGGACCATGGGAGGCCTGGTGACCTGCAGGGAGCTGCTGTGGGACAGACTTTTGCAGACTGGAAAGAAACGCAGCAAAGGCTGGAAGGAGAGTTGACCTACCCAATGGCCAGGGCAGCTGAAGATGAGGAGGCCGCCATGAGTATAGATTGGATGGGAAAGACTGAGGAAAGTCCGCCAGCAGGATGGAGGAAGCAGCCCCCTGGTGGTGGAGGAGGGGTGCACCTAGATGCCCAGGCCTGTGCCCTTCTGAGGAGCATTCCTCCTCATGTTAGGAAGCCAGTCAGGCCAAACCAAGGCGGCCTTCTGCCCAAAGAGAAGAGGGCAATTTCCACTGAGGCTCTAGAACCCAAGACAGAGGACAGGGAGGTAGTCATCCCCCTGCCAGCAGCTGTGGAGGACACTCCTCAAAGCCCAGTCTCTCCTGGGCCAGGGAAGCCTTCGGAGTTCTGGGATCCCTTTGGAGATCAGGTCCCCATAGTTCTCAAACACACCCATCTTCCTGAAGAGAGCCCCGTGCCCAAGGACACACGAGGTGAACGCAAAGCACCCCCAGTTGCCAGCAAGAAACCCAGAGCTGTCCCTGAAGGAGCTGAGGGACCTGCACTCCCGGTGTTTGTGTTCCCTTCAGAAAAGCAAAAGGAGACTTCACTCCGGGCTGGGGACCAAGGGGGTTCCCAGGAAGATATTAGCAAGACCTCAGTGGCTAACAAAATCCGGATATTTGAGACCCATGGAGCTGAGGCTTGCCGAGCCAGTCAGGGTGAACTGAGGGCCCTTCCACATGAGCTGCCTTCGGAGGCTTCCCCAGGGCAGATAGAACATCAGCGAAATAGGCTGCTAGACTTGGGCTTTGGCCAACTCCAGCCCCCTGGGTACTTGGCCAGCCCCAAAGTTACACACTCTTCTGTCACGCCTCTGGCTACCCAGCACTATGGGGAGGGCACCTCTACTACCTCCCACCAGGAAAGATGCACAGAACCAGAGCTCGTGTCCCCCGATTCAGGCTGTGAAACCACGCTGGAGGAAGCTACCGGGGTAACTGGCCACGTGAGCCCCCACCCCCACCAAGCCCCCATTTATGGAAGCTGAGCGCATGCTATGTAGCTTCTTAGAGGCATGTTTCCGTGGCCCCTCGTCATTCCTGCAATGATGATGCTGCTCGTTCATCCCTAGAAGGTCTTCTCCTACATGGTCCTGAGATAGCCCAGGCTGAAAGATGGGGCCATCTGCTTAGTCCTTGTTAGCTTGTTAGATCCCCCAACCTTTGGTGTGACCTTGCATCCAGAGGGCCACACAGTGGCCACAGAGAAGGTGCCACCACCACCAGCAGCAAATCACACACTTGCTTTGCCTTGCTAGTCACACTGCTAGACTCCTCCCTATCTTGCTTGGCTTATCCAGTGATCTTTCTTCATCCTCTCCCATCCCTGGTACCCTGCCTTGTGGAAGCTGGCAGTCCAGAGGTTTCCTCCACTTTGCTTCCGGTTCCTTTCTGCCTCCTTAAGACTAACTGTCTTCTCTAATCCAGAACAAATCCGGAGATGCGGGCAGGGAAGAGAAGAGCTTCTTCAGCCGCTTAGCACCAAACACCCCTGGGAAGGGGGGGCGCCTGAGATTCGCCAGCCCTCCGGGCCCTCAGGTCTCTACAGCCCCTCTGTGCCTTGATGACTTGGTCATCTTCATCCGGCTGGGATGCATCATTCCCTAGATTCCCACCTGCTCTCGCAGTGAACCCCCTGTGGCTGTTCACACTCTGGCTTGTCTGGAATGTTATTCCTCACACCTCTCAACCTTCCAGAACCTGGCCAAGTGGAGGCTGGTTAACAAATGAATCTCTGAAGCATACTGAACCTCCAGAGCCCGAAGCTGAGTTTTTTTCAAAACGTTTTGTGAGTGTTAGATTGGTCTTAAAAAAAAAAAAAAAAAAAGTCACAAACCAAGCCAAACAAACAAACAAAGAAAAACGTGTGTGGCGTTTAATCCCTGACAGGCCAGTTGAGAGGTATGTATTAGGACAGAGTTTGCTGGTTCTCCTTGGGCATTCCCTTGGCCTGCTGTTGTCAATTACACTGATGGGGCCAGAACGTCCTCTCCATGGTTGCCATAGAGTTCAAGGTGGCACTGGTGTGGCTCCCAGGAAGCCGGAGTCCGGAGGGCCTGCGCCAATATTTCTTCTCCCCGAGTTGATGCAGACACTCAGTGCAATTGACAGGTTGCTGGCTTCTTCTGTGTTCCTCAAGCTCCCAGCTCCAGCCTCTTTGCCTCCTCTCCTGGGTTCCCCTGAATCCCTGACCTCCTTCCTCAGTTTACCTCTCAATGCCTCCTGCACGGATGGGCCTGTGGTCCAGGCTTCCATCCCTGCCTCTCCCACAATGCTGCTTCTGATAGGCTTTCGGATCCTAGCCTTGGAGGGGGCCTCCTGTCCAGAGCTCGCTGGAAGGATGCCAGCTTGCTTTGCAGTCCATGTGAGACCCTCCAAAGGGGCATCCCCACTCTGAGAAGTTTTTTGTTTCATTTTGTTTTGTGCTAGATTCCACAGAAACCTTTCTGGGGCGTGTTTTTCATTTCCTGACTTGCTCTTCCATTTAGGAACCTCGTTGCAACCTTGAGATTTCTTCTGACATTCACTGTCTTGACCTCTCTCTCTCTCCCCACCCTATATCCCCATTCCCCTGGTTTTATCTGGCCATAGAGAGCAGGGCTGAGGGAGGGCTCGGAGGAGAAAGGCAAGCCACCACGTCCTCGTGCCCCAGAGAGTGACACAGGAGATGAGGACCAGGACCAGGAGAGGGATGCAGTATTCTTGAAGGACAACCACCTGGCCATCGAACGCAAGTGCTCCAGCATAACGGTCAGCTCCACATCCAGCCTGGAGGCTGAGGTGGACTTCACGGTTATTGGAGATTACCACGGCAGCGCCTTTGAAGACTTCTCCAGAAGCCTGCCTGAGCTGGACCGTGATAAGAGCGACTCTGAGACAGAAGGCCTGGTGTTCGCCCGGGATCTCAAGGGACCCTCCAGCCAAGAGGATGAGTCTGGGGGCATCGAGGACAGCCCAGATCGAGGGGCCTGCTCCACTCCAGAAATGCCCCAGTTTGAGGTACAGTGAAGCTTCATGGAGATCCAGTCCAACAGGGCACTGCATGTTCAGAGGGCCCTGGGCCATGTGTGAGAAGACCAGCCGTCAGCTGCAGCCTGAAGCTCTGTCTAGTGTTGCATGACTGCCCCTCCGTAGAACAGCATGGTTCTGCGACCGCATGTCCGCTGTGCTGGTTCACCCCTAACACGTGCTCCGCGGTGTCTTAACCCTAGGACCCCGTCACTTGCTGAGGGCAAGTGATGCCAGCCTTACTGATGACTCCTTAGCCCCCCTGCCTGTGTTGCATGGCATCCTCAGAGAGCATGTGTCTGTGGACTCTCGAGGCTCCCACAGCTGGTCTGAAACCTGAGTGGTTTCTCTTGATTCAGGCCAGGGCTCATTTTACCGGGGCCTGCAGAAGAAGCCGTTATTTAAACCCATCAGACCCTGAGACCTTGGGGTGGCAGTGGACACTCCAGGAAAAGAGAAGACACAGCCTTTGGGGAGGACATAGGGCCAGCGTCTGGGATTCTTTGCTTTTGGCCCCCTTGATTTTCAGAAACTCATCCTTGCCCTTCACCTCTAGCTGAGCCCGCCCTCACTCCCTCACTCCCTCCCTCCCTCCATCCCTCCATCCCTCCATCCCTCCCTTCCAGGCAGTGAGCACCAGCTCATCCATCCAGGGCTCTTACTCCACGCTGTACCTTCTAAGTGGAAGACTTGCTATCCCTTTCTGTGCCCTTACAGTGATCCAGGGCAGAGCTCATACATCCCTTCTCCATGCTTTTCTGGACACCTGGGTGGCAGTACCTTCCCCGCCCTGCGGTGCTCTGGCTCTAACATTCCCCAGCACGGTGAGGACAGTGGCTGGTGACTCTGCCCCTCTGCCAGGTGGCAGCGGTTGTGAGGCTGGCTCACACTCGGCACTAAGGGATGATTAATTGAATGAGTGGCTAGATCACAGGATTCTGGAAGAATCCCTCCATTCTCCCTCTTCCTTCCAACTGTGTGACAAGCTAGATTCCATTCATCAAACTTGCATTGTGTCTAGCCATGAACTCGGCCTAAGAAAAGACTCAAAAGAAGCTGATCCTGTGGCTTGAGACGCCTAGAGTACAATTTGTGAGCTGGTGGCCCTGGGTCACATCCGGCCAACTGATGCGTTTTCTCTGACTTTAATTTTAAAACCACAACATTACATTTCCTTATATAAATAAATAAACAAAACAGAGGCCATTATAAAAGCCAAACCTTCAGAATCCCACATGCTTCCCATTTCCCTCGGCCAGCTAGCCTCCTCACCTGTCCACCTGCTACTTGGCCCCTGGGAATTTCCATGTGTGTGGTTCTTGCTTTGAACGGCAGTTCACATGACATGGCAGAAAGGTGGAGTCAATATGTGTGTAAGGAAAACTCTGAGCAGAGAGTCCAGCCATCCTTTTAGTATGGCCTCAAAAAGATGTGTAGCCCCTGGGGCACGGGGTCAGGCTGAACTCATGCTGGAAGTGGACTTGGCTCCTCCTGCATCCCGGTTGGCTTGAGTTTTCAAGTGTCCCTTTTGTGTCCTTGTAGTCTGTGAAAGCAGAAACCATGACTGTCAGCAGTCTGGCAATCAGAAAGAAGATCGAGCCAGAGGCCATGCTGCAGAGCAGAGTCTCCGCTGCGGACAGCACCCAGGTAACCTGCACCCCACTGTAGCCTGACCCAGGGGTCGGGCATTTGAGGGAAGGTCCTCACTGAGCCCTTTGGTCAACATTTGCCTTCCCTCGTCCTCCCTGAGGTCTGAAGTGGGAATGGTGGGGAAAGACCATGCTTCTTAGAGCCCAGTGTCCCCATCTGTAAATGGGGGTGATCCTGCCTTCTTCCTCCTGGGAGTGTTCAGCATTCATGGCTGGTGGATTAGGACCACGGCTTTCAGGTGGCTTGACAGGTGTGGAGAGGTTCTTCCCCAGGGCAGCTTGGGGGAGAGAGAAATCTCAATCACTGGTCAGAACAGCTCACCTGGGTCATTTCTTATGCATGGAGGTTCCACATTAGATCGGCAAGATGAACAAACCAAGGTCAGATGACTAAAGAGTGTCTGTGTTAGTGAGCCGAAGCTCACTTGCATCCTGGGATAGCTGGCCTGCCTAGACACAGCACACAGTACATACTTCCCATGTGTTCTCTGTGGGGCTTCAGATCTGAAGATTTCTAGGTCTGAGAGATTGCCCTGGGTTTTTCTTGCCCAGACGGACTACACAGTACTCAGTCACTTCTCCTGGTGACCAGTCTTTGTCTCAGCGGTGATGAGGGCTGAGCAGATTGATTGGCCAATGGCAGAGCCTTACCCTGGGTCCCACCTCCAGCACAGACAACTTGAAACACAACACATAGTAACACCAACAGATGTCATTTCCAGAATTTTCCCCACTATTACAGCATACTAAGTGAGAACTATGCAGATGTCTAGTGCCACAAAAGAATCATGAGCTGGGTCACCTTGGACAATCCACTTGTCTTCCCTGACTTGCTTTGTTTTAGTAACTTTTATAAAATGCAAAGTATAAAGAAACCAAAAATGAGCCGGGCGGTGGTGGCGCACGCCTTTAATCCCAGCACTTGGGAGGCAGAGGCAGGCGGATCTCTGTGAGTTTGAGGCCAGCCTGGGCTACCAAGTGAGTTCCAGGAAAGGCGCAAAGCTACACAGAGAAACCCTGTCTCGAAAAACCAAAAAAAAAAAAAAAAAGAAAGAAACCAAAAATGACCCCAAATCCCATAACTTGGCAGCTTTTGTCATCAAAATAATGTTTAAAAAAAAAATGTCGGGGCTGGAGAGATGGCTCAGTGGTTGAGAGCACTGGCTGTTCTTCCAGGGGTCCTGAGTTCAATTCCCAGCAACCACATGGTGGCTCACAACAGTCCGTAATGAGATCCGGCGCCCTCTTCTGGCCTGCAAGCATAAATGCAGGCAGAACACTGTATACACAATAAATAAATAAGCAAATCTTTAAAAAAAAAGTCAAAAGACTGGATGATGCTATTCTTATGCAGTCTCCTGGAAAAAAATAGGCATATGCTAACACAGATGTTTACATCTGTTTATATTTAATATTATCAGGTAAAGGTGACCATTGACTTTTACACTGTACCCTTTGCTCTCAAGTAGTCTAGAACTTACTCATTTGCACCTCTCTGTGTCTCTGTCTCTCCCTGCCACTCCATCTATCTGTCAGTCTCTGTCTCTCTTTGTCTCTGTCTCTCTTTCTTTCCTCATGAGACAGGGTCCCTGCCAGGTAGTCCAGGCTGGCTTCAAACTTACTGTGCAGCTGAGGATGACCTTGAACTTCTGATCCTCCTGCTTCTACCTCCCTGTTCTGGAGTTACAGGTTGCACCACCATACCCAGTTCTTTTTAATGGGGCCTGGGAATTGAACCCAAGCTTCATGCATGCTAAGCAAGCACTCTCCCAGCTGTGCCTCGTCCCCAGCCCTGTGCCCACTATTCTGAGTCCACTTAGGAAGCATGTCCTAATTCGTGTTTCTGTCTCCCATCACTGAACTCTGTGGTGGGTTTTATCTTTCCCTATATTCAATGCTGTGGTAAAGTTTCCGTGTTCATATTTCTTGGCGACCCTTTGAAAGTACCAATTTCTGTTGTAGTGATAAAGCACCATGACCAAAAGCACCTTGGGGAGGAAAGGGTTTATTTCAGTTCACAACTCTCAGGTCATGATCCATCACTGAGGGAAGTCAAGGCAGGAACTCCAGGCAGGAACCTGGAGGCAGGAACTGAAGCAGAGGCCATGGAGGAGTGCTGCTTACCGGTTGCTCCTCATGGCTTGCTCAGTCTACTTTCTTGGTTTTGTTTTGGTTTTTCAAGACAGGGTTTCTCTGTGTAATCCTGGCTGTCTTGGAACTCATTCTGTAGAACCAGGTTAACTTTGAACTCACAGAGATCCACCTGCCTCTGTCTCCCGAGTGCTGGGATTAAAGGTGTGCGCCACCACCACCCAGCTTCAGCCTGCTTTCTTAGACCATCCAGGACCAAGGATGGTACCACCTCCAGTGAGCTGGGTCCTCTCACACCAATCATGAGTCAAGAGAATGCCCGACAGGACTGGCCTGTAAGCCAGTCTTGTGGAGGCGTATTCCCAACTGAGAGTCCCTTTCCCCGAATGACTCTAGTGTGTGTCGAGTTGACATAAAACTAACCATCATGACATCAAAGGGTAACGTCCATGGATGGCTAAACCAAGGGTTGGGAAGAATTTGTCAGCTTGCGTGTGGTTCCTCTTCCTCTGTCCATTCGAATGGTGGAAATGAAGTTTCGAAGAGCCTTGAGGCCCCTCCACAATGCTCTGTGGCCACTCCCAGTGCATACCTGTCACGAAGCCTGTCATCTCTAATGCCTCCTCCTCTGCCTCG
>CABHPP010117632.1:0-29459 GCA_902168425.1 Peromyscus attwateri | reverse complement strand
CATATCCTTTGCTCTACAAAAGCTTTTCAGTTTCAAGAGGTCCCATTGATTGATTGTTTGTCTCAGTGTCTGAGCTACTGGTGTTATACCTAGGAAGCGATCTCCTATGCCAATGCGTTCAAGACTACTTCCTACTTTCTCTTCTAGCAGGTTCAGAGTAGCTGGATTTATGTTGAGGTCCTTGATCCACTTGGACTTAAGTTTTGTGCACGGTGATAGATATGGGTCTATTTGCAGCCTTCTACATGTTGATATCCAGTTATGCCAGCACCATTTGTTGAAGATGCTTTCTTTTTTCCATTGTACACTTTTGGCTTCTTTGTCAAAAATTATATGTTCATAGGTGTGTGGATTAATGTCAGGGTCTTCAATTCGATTCCATTGGTCCACATTTCGGTTTTTATGCCAGTACCAAGCTGTTTTTATTACTGTAGCTCTATAGTAGAGCTTGAAGTCAGGGATCGTGATGCCTCCAGAGGTTGTTTTATTGTACAGGATTCTTTTGGCTATCCTGGGTTTTTTGTTTTTCCATATGAAATTGAGTATTATTCTTTCCAGGTCTGTGAAGAATTGTGTTGGTATTTTGATGGGAATTGCATTGAATCTGTAGATTGCTTTTGGCAAAATTGCCATTTTTCTATGTTAACCCTACCTATCCATGAGCATGGGAGATCTTTCCATTTTCTGACATCTTCTTCAATTTCTTTTTTCAGGGACTTAAAGTTCTTGTCATATAGGTCCTTCACTTGCTTGGTTAGTGTTACCCCAAGGTATTTTATGTCATTTGTGGCTATTGTAAAGGGTGATGTATCTCTGATTTCCTTCTCAGCCTCTTTGTCAATTGTATATAGGAGGGCTACTGATTTTTTTGAATTGATCTTGTATCCTGCTATGTTGCTGAAGGTGTTTATAAGCTGTATCAGTTCCTTGGTTAAATCTTTGGGGTCACTCAAGTATACTATCATGTCATCTGCAAATAGGGAAAGCTTGACTTCTTCCTTTCCAATTTGTATCCCCTTAATCTCCTTATGTTGTCTTATTGCTCTGGCTAGAACTTCAAGTACTATATTGAATAAGTAGACCTGGTACTTATTTTACTTTTGACTCTGTTATTTTTATTGTTGCGCTGCTGTTGGTGTTGTGTGTCTATGATGTGTGTGCACATGTCACAGTGCTGCTGAGGAGGTGGTTTCTCCTTCCACTTTGGCTTGGTTCTTGGGGTGGAGCTAAGGACATGAGGCTCCCACAGCAGGCAACTTTCCCTGCTGAACCACTGCTGTTTATCTAAATTACTGAGATCCCTTTGCTATATCTATAGGTTCTTAGACAAGGTCTAACTCACCGTGTAGTCCAGTGCTCTGTGCACCACCATTTGCAGATTGTCCTTTTATTTTATGTATTTTTGCCTCTTGCATGAGATATTGCAAAGTTCAGTGTTGGAAATAAATTGTGCTTTGTTTCTATTGAGGTGCTGTTACCTCAGAACAGATAATAACATGGGGCATGCCATAATTGTAATTCAGCAATACTAGGCAATCAAATGATATGTAATTTGCTGTTTCTATACCAAACCAAATCCGCAAACATTCTGATTTCTAATAATGAAATGTAAGATCTAGGAAAAATAATCAAAACCACATATAATAAAACAAGACTACAAAACAAAATAATACAATACTATACAAAACACTGATAAATCAATATTGTACCCATGAGGCTGGAGAAAGTTTAGGGACCAGTTGCCCAGTGATGAAATCTAGTTATCTTCTAGAATTGGAAGCCTTTATCAGTGGTTCATAATCTCTAATCAGAAAATGGCAATGGGGGATAGTCCATTCAATTTCAGTATTAGTCAGTTCATACAAAATCTCCAAAACAAACAAACAAACAAAAAAAACCCACAAAAACCAGTGGTTGTTTGAAGAGGTATGATGAGTGAATTGTCAAACAAAACCATTTTGTAACCTACATATAGCCAGGTCAAAATTTGCACAAGAATGCTGCTGAAGGGAAATATTTGAACTATTTTAAGAGTGTTCCTGTAATAAAGATACTGAGCAGTGAAGTAACTGCCTGTGACTGATGTCAGTGGCTTGAAGATGGTGAAGTTGCCCAGCAACTCAACCAACAGTTAAAACTGCATTCAAAGACCGGAAGAAAGTAACTTCAAAAGAAAGAGGGAGAGAGTGCAAGGCAGATCCGTTTCTGAACTGAATAGTTGGCGGAGGGAGTTAGCATGCCTGAAGCAGGGCATTGATGGAAGGGGAAAGATGGAGAAGGCAAACCAAGCCTACAGGAAGGAGAGATAAACCAAGACCTAATTTCACTTTCCAAATGATAGTCCTTCCTTCCGTAGCTTAACATGATTCGGGCTGGTGATTTTACTTTTATTAGCACAGTTGGTGAGATGCCCTTCTTAACTTCCTCACAGCAGGGCTGCAGAGAAAGGAGGCTTGCTGAGAAATCCTGGGGTTTCCTTTATAGTCAGTAACTTCTCCTTACCAAGGAGTAAGACAGGCGAAGAAGATGTTCTGTCCACGGAGTAGAAGGAATAATCAGAACTTTCCAAAGACCATCAGCCAAAAGGAACAACAATAAAAAGGTGCTTTACAATTGCAGGAGTACTACCCCCACCCCCTCCCAATTAATCAAAACTGTGTTGAACACCATGTCCTTCCAAACCTTGAAAACAACTTTATGACCTGGCCAGATGATTTCTCACAGGTATAGTTATGGCAAATGAATCCCCTTGCAGACAATACCACTCCATCATGTGAACTTCTATCTCCTTCCATAGTCTCCTCTACCTTTCCCAGTTCCTGCAGGTCATCGGCCCCTGGTTGCCACATGGCTGTTAGTATCACACTTGTCTGCCCTGACAAATACCACTGTGTTCTCACCAAACTATTTCCTTTTCTACCCACACACTTAGCTTAAGTTACATTTTGGAGTGGTTTTGCAGACATGAGAGCAAGTGGCCATTGAAGTAAGGCAGAAATGAGGCATCCCGTCTCCAGGTCTGCCCTCTACATTCTCCCAGTCAACCTGCAGCAATGGGTTTTGCTTTCTCTTCTATCTTTCCCTGTCCCTAGATGTGGAGGAGACAGTGGGAGAGGCTGAGGATCTGAGCTCCAAGGATCCCTACTGCATTTTGAACAATTGCCTCCTAAGCATTGAAATAGGTCTCCATGTGAAAAAATATCCCACTGTTAAGCCAGTGTGATGTGAGACTATCTTAGAGAGTGAATACTTCCCTGGCTAATACAAACTACCTCTCCTCTCCACTAACTTGAATCAGCACTCTGTTTCATGACAAAGTTCAAGCAAACATGCCTTAGAAATTCTTCTATGACTGCCTCTGCAGTTTCTGATATGTTGTTATTGTTCACGAGCCTGTTTACTGTGGTGTTTGTGAATTTGTTTTCTTTTTCTTGTTTTTTGTTTTCTATACAAGTGCTCTCTATACAGCCCAGGCTGGCTCAAACTCACAGCAATCATTGTGCCTCAGCCTCTCACTGCTGGGATGACAGGCCATGCATCACCATGCCAGACTAAATCTGTTCTTTAAAGTCAAGTTCTTTAATATGTCAATTACATAATAAGCATAATTATTCCTAAACAGCCAATTGATGAGTTTTGATAAGTGTACGCAGACAGAGTCCCCAGCTGCTGTAAAGACAGAACACCTACATTTCTTCTTTTTTTAAATTTATTTTATTTTATTTTACAATATAATTCAACTTTACATATCAGCCATAGATTCCCCCGTTCTCCCCCCTCCCGCCCCGCCCCCCCACCCCCCACCCCCCATTTCCATCTCCTCCAGGGCAAAGACTCCCCCGAGGATTGAGATCAACCTGGTGGACTCAGTCCAGGCAGGTCTAGTCCCCTCCTCCCAGGCTGAGCCAAGCGTCTCTGCTAAGCCCCAGGTTTCAAACAGTCAGTTCATGTACTGAGCACAGGACCCGGTCCAACTGCCTGGATGCCTCCCAAACAGATCAAGCCAATCAACTGTCTCACCCATTCAGAGGGTCTGATCCAGTTGAGGGCCCCTCAGCCATTGGTTCACAGTTCATGTGTTTCCATTCGTTTGGCCACTCGTCCCTGTATTCCATCCATCCCTGGTCCCAACAACTCTTGCTCTCATAAACCCTCCTCCTTCTCGCCAACTGGACTCCCGGAGCTCCACCCGGGGCCTGACCGTGGGTATCTGCATCCAGTTCCCTCAGTCAAGAACACCTACATTTCTTGTTGCCTTGCTACCTTTCCCCACCAGCGCCTCACACTTGGTACCTGATGTGTTTTCTGTCCCTCTGTTCTATTTCTCTAAACTGTCATACAAATGGAAACATATCACGCACAGCCATCTGTCTGGCTTCCCTCACTGAGGAAATCTTCATGTCTTTAGAACTCTGTCGTGTCATTGCATGTAAGAGGAGTTTGTTTTGACTCATTGCTGGTTGTCAGTTCATTGGATTTTCTTAAACCTTGACTGACACCAGGGTTTATAAGGGCCAAAATAAAAGGTCTTCATACCCAAGATCTTGGGTAATAGTGTTACTTTGAATATATTTCCCCAGGATTTATCTATATTCATCTTCAAACTATTTCCAGCTTCCTACTATGAGCCAAATACTACTACTACAATATCATCAGAATCCACAGAGGCTTACCTTCTTGCAACTTCCAAATAGAAAAATTGTAGATATTTGTCAAAAAGAAATAAAGTACATAGAATTATAGGTTCAATTTTATAACAACAACAAAAGTCTGATCACACCCAATTTCCCCCGTTAACACATGACTTCCTTCTGAATTCTTTGGGATGAAGAGTAGGAACTAAGAAATGAAAAGGGCAGCTATATCTCTCTCAGCAACTGGTCTTTAAGTTCAACTTCATGGACTGATTCCTTAAGAGATAACGGACATCTAGCTGAATATGTATCTCCAGGAGGGATTTCATTGCTGCCTGGAGTGCAAGCAGGCAACAAAGTATTATCACACAGTAGGAAGAGAAGTATCCCCACCCCTCAAGCCAAGAAGTATTTTTACTATTTGTAGTGCGATGATCTGGGAAATTCAACACATATTTTTTAATTAAATTTTTTCATTTATTCTATATACCAACCACAGTTTCCCCTCCCTCCTCTCTTTCTGTTCCCTCCCCCCACACACCTCCCATCTACCCCCTCCCCATTCACTCCTCCTCAGTTGAGAAAGGGGCAGGCCTCTCATGGGAGTCAACAAAGCATGTCATATCACATTGAGGCAGGACCAAGCTCCTCCCCCTGCATCAAGGCTGGGCAAGGCATCACTGCATGGGAAATAGGTTCTAAAAAGCCAGTTCACACACCAGGAACAGACAGATCCTGGTCCCACTGCTAGAGGGCCCACAAATGGACCAAGCTACACAATTGTCATCAACATGCAGAGGGCCTAGGTCTGTTCCATGCGAGCTCCCTAGCTGTTGTTCCAGAGTCTGTGAGCTCCCATTAGCTCAGGTCAGGTGTCTATGCGGGTTTCCTGTCATGATCTTGACCCCCCTTGCTGGTATAATCCTTTCTCACTCTCATCAACTGGATTCCCGCAGCTCAGTTCAGTGCTTGGCTGTGGATTTCTGTATCTGCTTCCATCAGTTACTGGATGAAGGCTCTCTGTTGACAATTGGGGTAGTCACCAACCTGATTACAGGAGACCAATTTAGGCACCCTCTCTACTATTGCTAGGAGTCTTAGCTGGGATCATCCTTGTGGATTCCTGGGAGTTTCCCTGGCACCAGGTTTCTCCCTAACCCCCAATTAGCCCCCTCTATCAAGATATCTCTTTCATTACTCTCCCATTCTGTCCTGCCCTCAACTCAAACAACTCAATCCCTCATGTTCCCATCCTCCATCCCCTTCCCTCCACCCCCTCCTGCCCTCAGTTTACCCAGGAGATCCCATCTATTTCCCCTTCCCAGGGAAATTCATGTGTCCCTCTTAGGGTCCTCTTTGTTATCTAGCTTCTCTGGGGCTGTGGATTGTAGCCTGGTTTTCTTTTGCTTTACATCTAACATCCACTTATGAACGAGTACATACCATTCAACACATGGTTTGACAGTTACGGGTACCAAGAACAGCCTCCTCCCAGTAAACCTCATTATCTCTCTGGGACATTGGTGATGGGAGACTAGTAGTGATATTGTGTTCCCCAATATATTGTGCATTAAACTTATCTGGGGTCAGAGAACAGAACTGCCGCTAGATAGACATAGAGGCCAGAAAATAGTGGCATACACACCTTTAATCCTAGCATTCTGGAGGCAGAGATCCATCCAGATCTCTGTGAGTTCAAAGCCACACTGGAAACAGCCAGGCATGGTGACACACGCCTTTAATCCCAGGAAGTGATGGCAGGAAGCAGAAAGGTATATAAGATGTGAGGACCAGGAACTAGAGCCTGGTTAAGCTTTTAGACTTAGAGCAGAAGTTCAGCTGAGATCCTTTTGGATGAGGACTTAGAGGCTTCCAGTCTAAGGAAACAGGATTAGCTGAGGAACTGGTGAGGTGAGGAAGCTGTGGCTTGTTCTGCTTCTCTGATCTTCTAGCATTCACCCCAATACCTGGCTTCAGGTTTGATTTTATTAATAAGACCTTTTAAGATTTGTGCTGCAGGGACTTGTAAGGCTCTTCCCAAGGGTGATTTGAAAACAGTGGCAACTGGCCAAGCATTGGAGATCTGAAAGCTGTTTGTGACATCAGAGTGGGCATCTGGGGTTTCTTGTCAATAAGAGAGTCTGAGATTGTGACTAGAAGACTATGAAAGGCAAGTACCTTTTAGAGTCCAAGACATTCTACATAACTTCCCAAAGGATGATAAGTACCATTGGGTTATCCTAACTCACCTTCATGGTCAGTGTAATAGCAGACAATTCTCATAGAGAAATCAGGTGATGTATGTGACTAAACTTTATATATATTTTTTTTCTTAATTCTGCAATGTGTTATTCATACTGATGAGTTAGTTTCTATTCATTTAAAGCTTTACAAAGAATATTTATGCGTTTGCATAATTTCATGAACTAAGTATCAAGTAAGGGAACAGGCATTAGTATTGGAATTTTCCAGAGGGGCAAGCTGAGACTAAAAAGAGATAGGTGTTTGGCCCACCATCCCACACTTAATAACGCACCAGATGCAACTAGTCTTCCGAATTCTCAGTTCTTTGCAACCAGCTAAACTCATCACATTAAGAACAGATTCCCACTGCCAACTTCATTGCTAACAATCCTTGTTAAGTTTGCAGGAGACTTCACTTCGGGGATTAACAAGAGGTCACCCAGAGAATCAGAAATGAATAAAGGGTTTTAAAATCTTCATCTCTTTCCTAAATTATATTGCAGAAGAGTATTACACATTATGCTTTTACTTCCAAAGGTGTTCTCAATGAACCACACTTGCAGAAGCATTTAAAACCTTTCTAAGTTGAGATTATTATTAATTATGGAAAACCAAAGGTAAAATGTGGTTATTTATTTCATTTCTGCTACGTTTTTTTCTTAGTACTCTCTAAAAAAAAATCTGCCAGATTTCTGTTGCATTGCAGCACTCATTAAAAACAGTGAGTGATGGCCTCCATCCTCCTACAGGACTCCAAGGATGGACGTGTTTTCGTTGTCCCTCCTTTGACAAGCCTGTGTTTAAGTTTGAGAGGCTTGTGTTTTGGTTTCATCTTGCTTCCAAATAATAAATTTCTGGTCTGGAATTTAGACAAGTTTAGTTATGCAATGCATCTGAATACACAAGTTAAACATGTTTCCAGGCTGGCCAGATGTTAGCTCTCTCACGCATTTATACCTTATGACACTTGTAGTGATATGTAGCTCCAGGGTTGTTTTAAATATTTATGCTAATTTTTAAGAAAGCAGACGTTCTTTGGACACTTCTCGTATGTTTAAAAAAGGAAAATATTGTTTTATAAAAGCCACAATTATTAAGTTGACAACCTTGCAAATAGCATTTTTTGTCTTCACAATACTACATCACATACCTGAGAGCTCCGTTAGTTCACAAAGGTATTATGTCAACACACCCATACTGAATACACTGTAGGAACCAAGCTCTGTGTATGCTGTGGCACACTGTGAGTGACAGGTTCATTTTTTACTCTATCTGTCCACCTCACACTCCCTTCCCACTTGCCCCACCAAAAGCACTGCAGCACACCATGCTGCTCCCTGGTCTGAGTTGTCTGACACTGCTGCATGGGGAGAAGCAATCCCTGCTGCTTGCCTTCTCCAACAGTCTTTATTTTAAAAGACTGATATTATTATTAAAAGACTGAATATATATAAATCTATATATTCAAGAAAGCACTGGTATACAGAAAATTAAATGGTGTGGTAGCAATGTGCTGGTTTCATGCTCTCCATGGAGCTGTTCATCTCGATGAACACGTGACAATCATGTGAATAAAGAGAACGTCATCCGCAGACATAGGCCACTGCCAAATACTTGGCGTCAGGGCCTCAGAGACTCCAGGAGAAAACATGCGTAGCAGCATGGTGGCTCTCTGTGGCTTCTAAACTGTGCTGAATGTTACTGGCCCTCATTTCCTCCAGAGTCACCCAACAGCATGCAGAAAGATCCAGAATCTCCCATCTTGCCCTCTTCTGTCATCTTTAAGAACACTGTCCAGACCACACGTGTTTCAATACGTCAGCACTCAGCATGGATTGTTGAGTGTCCTGTTTTCTTAGTCACCCTCCCCATGTTTAAATACACATGCTGAGAGGCACCTTTGGAAAGAAGTGTTTTCTTCTCACTGCACGGCCCCTCTCTCCTTTCATCCTTCCCGCGTCATGCCATTAGAGGGCCAGATTGGGTCTCACTGTGTGATTTTCCTGCTTTGGTAATCTTTGTTTTTGTGAGCTATAGAAAACCATAGAATATGTTTCTTAACATCAGGGCAAAATGATTTTTTTTTTTTTGGTTTCTGTAAGGGAATCTCAAAATCATAAATGAACCCTGTGAAGTTAGAAGAAAAAATGACAATATCTCCTCTTTATATAACTTCAACATCTGGAAGCCGCTTGTAACCTCAGCACTGCTGTGGCAAGAAGGCTGAGAGATGAAACTCATCATGTCTCAAATAAATACATAAATTTAAAAGTAAAATAAAATGCCCGAATCTTCTTCTACCTGGTCTGTATTGTTGTTATTGAGCAAGCGACATTAACTACAACATTGATAATGAAAGTTCTAATAATCAGAAGAATTCTAATTTCTATAATCACTCTGAAATCCTAATTTAACCTTCACTTTTCTGGGCTTAAGTTAAGCAGCAAATTACAAATGTTCATTAGGGCACAACACTTATTTTTGCATTTCAAAATTATTGCTATTTAGTAGAAACTGTAGCTTTATTTTCTCCTGTACTTCCTACTTGGTCAAGCGCTCACATAACAACCTCAGGGTTGCCAACATATTCTCTGAGAACTCAAAGGGACAGCAGGAATGAAAACCATGGAAAAGGCTGCTTCCCTCCCCTGTGAGCTGAGTCATGTGGATCTGTACAGCTGTTTCTTTGAAGCTGCCAGAATGACTTCAGCTCCTACTGACAAGCACAGCAACCCGCCCAGGAACACAAAAGCTGTAGTTCCTCCAAGAATTGGAATGACAGGGGGAAAAGAATGATACATACTGTCCAGTTGGCATGTAGAGGGATCGTTTTCTTTATTGTTAGACCTTAATGTTCTGACAGCTATGCAGTCTTTACAAGATGGTGAGCAGCTCTCCATTTTTTTTTTTTAGATCTTTCTTCTTTAGAATAATATATACTATGCCAGAGTTCTGCATTCTCTTGGTAGACTTAACTGCTAGATGGCACCATACTACCTGGACAATGATCCTATACAGTTATAGAGTGATGTATATTACCAGGGTTCTTCTGTCACTCCAGTCAGCAGACTTCTCTGCTTCTCATGTATTTTTCTATTTAAAGGGCTCTGGTTTTCATTTTCAACGTTTCATAAGCTTTCCTCATGGTAATAGGGCAAGTATGAAGATTTTCGTTACACATCAACATGTAGTTACAAAAATTACTATTCTTCCCCAAATTTTAGCACATCGGCATGCATATTCATATGTATTTACATAGCTTTTTTGGAGTTAACTTGTCCAGAAGTTCTTTAGTTCACATGATTTTTTTGAGTACTTTTTATGTTCTAGGCACTGTACAAAATAACAAGTTTCAATAATTAGTGGGAAGAAGGAAAAATGTGGTGAATTTTCTATGTGTGTATCTAAAGTGAGAGGAAAAACCACAGAGAAGGTAATAACTTACTTTAACAGAGTAAAATCACTCTTTATGTTTTAAATACATTGCTAAAACACTGTTGATTTTTTTTTATTTGTAGAATAATATGTGAATCTTCCTAGTGAGTTCATAGGCTCCACCTCTTGGACTTGATTCTGAGAGGTTTTGGGCCATGACCTCAGTAAGCACCTGCAGCTAAGACCAGCAGAGTTTATCTGTAGTAGAGTTCTCTACACATGGATATTTACTCTGCTAAACTCCAAGAAATTGTCATATCTGAAAGAAGTGTTTCATGATTAAGAGTTAGACACTGCTTTGAATTTCTTCTAGTTTTATAGCTCAAAGGTTCTAGATAGCAGTTCTCAACCTGTGGGTTGTGGCCTCTATCTCCAAAAATATTTACATTGTGATTCACAACAGTAGCAAAATTACAGTTATGAAGTATCAACAAAAATAATTTTATGTTGGTGGTTACTACAACATGAGGAACTGTATTAAAGGGTTGTACCATCAGGAAGGTTGAGAACCACTGTAGTAGACAATGATGTTTAACTCTAGCTGTATAATTTCAGGGTAATTATCTTCAGAAGTCCTATATACTGTCATTAACTTTGGAAGTGAGAACTCCAAAATCATGTTGTATTTTAAATTCCTCCTTTGGTACTTGTATGATCTTAAGCAAATTAGGTTTTCATGCTCAACCTAAATCATGTCTATTGTAAAAGAAGGTACAAATAAACATCAAAAGGACTAAATTCAATATGGCATGGAAGTGCTTTAATATGGTATTGGAAACACAGTAGGTTATATAATCACAGAATTCAGTTTCCTGAAAATTAGTTGCTTATTTTATTCCTCCATAAGGCAAAATTCATTTTAGTCTGATGTGGGAAGTGGATGAAGTCTTGGTGAATGTGTGTTATTGACATGACCAGAGCCATATTAAGGGCCACAATGCCTCAGACCCATGGGAATGACAAGACCATCCCTGGATCAGGCTTAGAGTAATGGCAAAGCCTTCCCTTGGTCTTAGTATGGATGTTAATGAATCATTGACCTTTAGCTAAAACCACCATGTGCTGAAAGTATCCAGTGAAGCTTCCCTGTCTGGATGCTGACATTGTAAGTAGAAACTATTGACCACCACACCTTTCTTCTCCCATGTGACTGAAGCCTGAGACTTCTCCGCACAAAGACCTTCTACCCAGATTAGCTAATGCAACTCCTCTTCCTTCCTAGACTTGCGGTAGGATTCTGTAGATAGTAAACACACTGAGTTTCTAGGTTGTTGTTAGTATGTCTCCAGTAAGAGCACACAGCCACCTGAGCCCAGCTCTTCTTCACACATGTCTGTTATTTCTTCATGACAGATCACCCCAACCAGTTCAATCCCAAAGCCATGCAGGCCACAGCAGTAAAGAACCAGGTTACATGACTGATCAATAATTTTAATTTTTATCTTGATAGACTTCTCACTTGAGATACTCAGAATACTTTCCAAAGTCCATTGTGTCATTTGCTGAACATTTCAGCAAAGCTAATAGCCAAAACTGTAGAACTGTTTTCATATTAGAAGAGAAACTGTAAAAGGAAAAAGTAGTTCCATCCATTTGTCTGCAAATTTCATGATATCAGTGTTTTTTACTGCTGAGTATTACTCCATTGTGTATATGTACCACATTTTCTTAATCCATTCTTCAGTTGAGGGGCATCTAAGTTGAGAACATAAGGGAACAGGATGGTCAAGCTGGAACAGGGATGGAGTGGGAGAACAATGAAAGAGATACCATGATAGAGGGAGACTTCATGGGGGTAGGGAGAAACTGGGTGCTAGGGAAGGTCCCAGGAATCCACAAGGATTCCTTAAGGGGCCCACTGGCAGTAGGATCAAGATACATCCCTGGTGCATGAGCTGGCTTTTTGGAGCCCACTACTTATGGTGAGACACCTTGCACAGCCTTGAGGCATGGGGAGGGGCTTAGACCTGCCTCTACTGAGTGAACCAGGCTCTGCTGACTCCCCATGGGAGGCCTTACCTTCTTATATGAGGGAATGGGGGTTGGGTTGGGGAGGAAGGCTGGAGGGGTGGGAGGAGGGTAGAGGAGGAATCTGTGATTGGTATGTAAAATGAATAAAAAATTTCTTTAAAAAAAAAAAAGTAGACGGAGTGCCTTCTCAAAAATCCATAGATGACTGGGTCTGGCAATTCAATCAGTCTCTGCTCCTTGAAAATAATATCATGACTATGCAACTGAGAGGGCTTTTAGATTAGTTTCTTCAAAGTGAGTTATAAAGGAATGCCTACATCAAAACTCAATGCTCTGAGAGTCATCTTATATCAGTGTGTAACACAGTTATTCTTTATTATGTAAAATTCACAAAAAGTGATTTTTCTGGTTTATCACAAATGTTATTTTAATCTTATGAGATTTCACAGACAAATCTAAAAGAAATGACTTTATAAAAGCATTTGTACCTGTAAACAAGTTAAAGCAGGGGGAAACAAGGACATTCTAAGGAGACAAGGGACAAGAAATGTATTCAATTTCTCTTTTCTGTGAAGATATTTCAACTGAAATATATATTAAACAACACTGGTTAAAATATTTTGTGATTTTATGAAAGGAAAAAATAAATCTAGCAACTAAACAAAAAAACTAACCTCTCATTTTTCTCTCCAGATAAGACCTTTTTAATGAAAAAGAGATTCTATCACAAAAGTCATAAAGAGAAATTCTTTACAGGAATTTATAAGAACAGGTATAGTAATGAATATCTTTGTCTAAGAGATTATAAAAACACAGACAGAGCAAAGCAACAATAATAGTCACAAAACAAACAAAAACAGCACAAAAAAATGAAAGAAACATGACTACCCTTGTCTTAAGTCTAGCATTTAGAACAAAAAATTTATTTCCAATCTGGGGACAAAAGAAAAAAATTTAAAGGCTTAAGTGCTCACACTCATCTGATGCAAAGCCTATCTACAATGTGAGCACTGCTTCAAAAGTCTTTGGAGATGACGTGAGTCCTCCCATCACCAGGGAACAGGACAGGCAGTCCTTACAGACAAAGTGGATGGTCCAACCAGTAAAACATTTCAGGAGTTACGAGAGCAGCCCTCTGATGTACCTTACCTCTCTGGCAGTATGACACTGGCCTAGAAACCCTTCCTAGTGGAGCAGACTAATTTGTCCTCTGTAACAAACCTGAGCATAGTTACAAGCCTAGTATCACAAGATTACTTCCCAGTATTCTTAAGCAGCAAGCAGGGTTTTCAGTTAGAGCATAAATATTCTAGTGAGCTAGCACTCACTATCATCACCAGGGAAGACATGCCTATTTCAAGACACTGTAGGAGAATGGAAGTCAGAGACATAAATATCAGGAAAGCTATCTGTTGCTTATCTCTTAGGCTACTGATAGAAAAAAAAATACTCATTGCATGTTCATAGGCTTATTGATTACCAGTATATTGTCTTGAGGGAGATAGAATAAGAAATGTAATTTTAGTTTTATTTATTTTACAGGATAATACGAAAAGTTCTGTCTCAGAAATCAGAGGACAGAATCTCTCTCCACAATTACCACGTCAGAACCGTGGTGTCATCACACTAATCAAAGACTCCCATTTGGGGACCACACTAATAATCAATGTGTGTGGTTTTAGGCATATTTTAAAGTTCTCCTAATGTTAAAATATGAAAATGAAACATATAAAATAATTGTAATGTTTAACTTTAGGAGGTTCCAAAATGTTATAGTAATTTGCTTGTTATAATTACCCATGTATAAGAAATTAAAGTCCTCCTATGTAATATGAAAAATTAGACTTCCTACCTAATGCCAAACATACCCTATTTATTTGCTATTGCTGTTGCTTCTTCCATAAACTTCTATAGGGATACAGTAGCACAGAATTGCTATCTTTTGGGTGCTTGTATCAGCAACACACTCACCCCACTCAGCACCCCCTTGCAGCAGTTCTTGGTATCTTTCTCTTCCCCATCCCCCAGCATGAGCACCTGGCCCTCTCCATCCTCCATCTACTGCATGGTTGACTACCCTCTGTGAAGAGCAAGGTCAGCTAACATTTTTCATGTGGGGGAGTGGGGGTGGTTCAGTCTTCAGCAGTAGGTTCCGCAAACATCTCAGTGTTTATTTTGAGTCAGCTGCTTTCACAGAGGTTATCACAACACAGTCTGAGGTAGGCCCTACACATCCTGTAGCTCAGAAAAGCCCAATGACTTCTTTAGGGTCAATAGAATGCTATTGATGGAAGTCAATCCAAGATTTTGAGGTCAGTATGGCTAGAACAGCTTTGTCAAATACTCTGAATTCAAGAGCAAGGTGATAAAGTAGGATCAGCATGGCCACTAAATGGTGTGAGAGTGACATAAAGGCAGAACCAGGTAAAGGAATTGTTTCCAGGAGGGAACATTAGTCATCTCAATAACAATAAGAGTTCTCATACACAGACTAAGATGTGATTATTAGAGTCAGGAGCACAAGCCCACTGAAGGCTGAAGTGCTGTTTTAGAGCAGATCTGGGGGTGAATGTAGATCAAGCTAGGTTTAAGAAGCAGGGAGGGAAAAACAGAAAAGTCCTAAAAGAACACTGTGGGATTTTGTTGTAAGTGATAAAGAAGAGTGTAGAAAGAGCTAAGGAGACAAGTGTCAGGACCTCCACATTCTCTGGAATTACAGTAACACAGATGTCGGGTTTTGGGATCCCTACTGAGTAAGGACTTGGAAGCTGCAGTCTTTGGAAATAATTCTAAAGTTTTAAGAACCCAGTGGCATTCTAAGAGCTTTAAAAATTTGTGTGAATATGAATATGTGTCTCTTCCCCCTACAGAGTGGATTTGTAGCTTCTTTTCAGCTTCTTAAAATGTCCTAATATCTCAAAATAAAAAAAGTCATCAGTAGACAACTTTAAAGTCTAATAAAATAAAGCAGTAGCAATCCAAATTTAGTCCCTCCCTTGAGCTGTGTGTGCCTGTGGACACAGCACACTATTCTTTGCATGATTGTGTGATCTGATTCAAAAGCTCCTTCCTGTCATCTCACCCCACTCCAGACTGTGACCTCCTAGCATCTCGATGAATCTGCAAAACCTTCCACCCTTGGCAGCTGCGGCCATTATCCTTATCTGAAACTTTTCCTGGCTTTTTGGTCATACAGTTCAGTCTTCCATCATCTTTGGATTTCTACTCAGAGGTCTCCTTGCCATTGAACTTCCTGCCTCCTGTCTATAAGAAAATCCACTGAGTCCTACAGTCCTGTTCCAGTTCATTCACTCTTCTTCCTTCTATCTGTCTCCATAGTTCACAACAAATGATATGCACATTTATTGCTTGTTTTAGACAGCCCACCTATGAAGCCTTCAGGAAAGCAGAGATGAAGGCTCCCGTTGCCACCCTCAGCCTGTACTTACTTACAATGATGTCTGACACTCAGAGACGTTCTTGAAAGAATCTTAAACTGCTATTATTACCTCTTGGAGAGTAGACCAGAAGCATTTCTGAAAATACAAACGTTTTTCAGAAGGCCTATGAGACTACTCCTCTTTCCTCTGCCTCATTCTATTGCTCCTTCCCTTTCAGTCACTTCTTGGTGTGTGTATGCGTGTGTGTGTGTGTGTGTGTGTGTGTGTGTGTGTGTGTGTGTGTGTATGTGTGTGATTTATTTACGTTTTTTTATTTTTGTCTGATCCTTAAATGTTATCAAGAAAGTCTTTTAAGCGTCCTCAACCTAAGAGCCTTGGCCTTGGTTCTCTTTACCTTTTAGCTTCCACCATCACTTTGTGCCAGACTGCTTAGACGGTCTCTCTGCCCTGCCTCTATCTCCTGCCCTCCTCACCCCTGAACCCACTACAGTCCCACACGGCAGATCTAGCAATGGGTGTCTTGAAAGGTCAGCGATGACATCACTGCTGACCAGTGATCTGATTTTATCCTCAAACTGTAAGAAGTTTTGCTTGGCTTTTCAACTGGCTTCCTGGCTTCTGTCCCATTACACTCTTGGCTCCTTTCTCGTTCCTTAAACCTCTCTCCCACACTTTCCTTTGTGAGTTCTTCTTACTCCATGACCAAGGCTGCCTTCCCCTTCTGCCTCCTGGTTATCTTGTTGCTTTGTGCATATCTCCTGAGGGCATGCTCACTCTCAGGGTTTCCAGGGGGGGGTTATAGGCTAACTCCCAGACTCTGCTCCATCTTGTCCATTCCAGAGTCACATTTTTTTCTTGCTCATTTTCCACCAGGAAGAACATGGGCTCCTTGAAGCTTATCTATTTATTTTGTATCCACACTCCTTTATGGATGACCAGACAGGGGCATTGCAAGGTTCAGCGACTTCATCAAGCCCACATAATTATAAGGCAGCTGAGCATAAGGACACAGCATAGGGTATGAATATTGTCACCTGGTAACTTATTTTTCTGTACTTGAGTTCACAAGAGGAGCTAAAGATATACTCTCTAAGCCACAAGTTGTCAATTAAGATGGAGTATACACAAAAAGTATTTAGAGGAGTATGTCTAAATGACCAATATTTGATAGATTATAAATGCTAAAAACATGTTAGCTTTCATTTTCCTTACCTAGACCTTAAACCTGTTGTCATTGTTTTGCATATTATGTCAAGGGCATGACCTTAAATACAAAGATATTTAAGAAGGAAAGGAAGAAACTATGGGAACTTTCACATGTAATAAGTACATTAGAAGAGAGCAGTAAAAAAAAAAAAAAAATCACCCTAAGTACAAAGAAACTGTATGTTAAGAGTTTCACAGTTAATCTCATGTTGCCATGGGTCACTTCATAATACTCAGTTACATCTGACTTAGCATCTTAACAGAAAGGTTCAATGGACTCTTTTGACAGAATAAGGAAGGATTCCATAACATTCAAAATTATAAAATTATCAATTACCTAAAATGCATGGTAAGGTTTTTCGTCAAAAGTTGTGTGACATCACACTGAAGTGGATAAGGTCTGTGTGTCAAACCAGTCAGACACTAGCCAAAATCATCTCAATCAGTTCCAGTCATCAGTGAGCATCCTGTCATTTGCTATTCTATCTAGAGTCTAAGTCTGCATCATATTTGATTTTTAATATATTCCTATGAGAGCCTCCTTTTATATTCCCAATCATCATTTAGGTAGTAAGGCTATAAAAGAAGAGAGTATAATGAAATAATGGGATTCTAGAGTCATAGAATTCTTTCTATCACTTCCTTGAGTGGGGGCAATGAAGTACTGAGGATGCTGGACCCAGCAACATCTGCTCTTGAATCTTGACTGTTATCTGCCATTTGATATGAAATGACTTAGGCCATCTCCGGACCTTGGGGTCCTCATTTGCAAGACAAGTATAGTATTATTCACATTCCAAGGAATTTGTGGAAGGAGTATGTAAGACACATTTAACAACTGTACGTCCACTTGATCTGAGTTGGCCTGAGAATGTATTTCTTAGTAAATTAGTACCAGAATGCTACACTGCAGAAATTCCTCCCATGAGCACAGTGTGGTGAAACACTTCTCACACCACAGCAAACCCTCTTATCTTGCATCTTCTGTTAAGCACGTGCTTTTCTTGTGATGATAAGCATAAGACACGTGTTCTCTAACAGAGCTGCACCACTGAGAGCAGTCAATATGTTAACTGTAACTAAACTCTATCTAATGAAACATTTGAGACCCTCTGTTTGTGTTTGGTAGTTATTAGTGCTTTCTTGATGAACATGAACGGTAGTGACAGGCTTGTTCATGGATATATACAGCAGATATTTATGTTCTATGTTTCTGGAAGAATGTTCTTACTGTAACCTCAAAAGCATGTTGACTTTGAACCATTGCACAGAACATTTTTCTGCATATGTGATGAGGCTGCTTTGGTAGAACTCAGAGCCATAAAAAGAACATATTCCACTGGCTGAAAAGATTGTGAAATCTTTTAATGAATTTACTTCTCAAAGATGCATTCTTTTCAGCCTGCCTCATTTCATACACTTTTTTAAACATTTTCTCATGTTGTTAAGAAAATGTTTAGCATAAGCAAGATGCTTCTTTCTATGAATTTCAACTTAATAAAAGGTAGTATGGCAATAAAAACTTATTCTTCAAAATTGCTTATTAAAAAAGAGACATTAAATTCAAATACAATCTAGATTTAACAATTTGAAAAATGTTTTCATTGATGTTGTGGAATCTTCTTTAATTTTTAATAAAATCATTTGATTTGAATTGACTCAAAAGTAAAAAAACTTTCCCGAAACACATGAACTATGAACCAATGGCTGAGGGGCCCCCAACTGGATCAGGCCCTCTGAATGGGTGAGACAGTTGATTGGCTTGATCTGTTTGGGAGGCATCCAGGCAGTGGGACCGGGTCCTGTGCTCATTGCATGAGTTGGCTGTTTGAAACCTGGGGCTTATGCAGGGTAGCTTGGCTGGGCCTGGGAGGAGGAGACTGGCCCTGCCTGGACTGAGTCTACCAGGTTGATCTCAGTCCTTGGGGGAGGCTTTGCCCTGGAGGAGGTGGGAATGGGGGGTGGGCTGGGGGGAAGGGGAGGGGGGCAGGAGGGGGGAGAACAGGGGAATCCGTGGCTGATATGTAGAACTGAATGGTATTGTAAAATAAAATTTAAAAAAAAGTAAAAACATTAAGAACATTGTGCAACTAGCTTAAGGAAGCCACTCAGGCCCTCATCCAGCCTGGAACTCTATACAGCTCCGTGAGTTCCTGCTGATAGTGCATCACCCTGAATAATCAGTATGGTCAACACTGATGAAGCAAACTCCTACTGTGTAGTTTGGCCATAGGCCACATTGGGAATGCAGTTTAAGAGGAGGGTTGGATTATGACAAAAGTTACAGGTAAACAGTAAAATAAGTTTGTGCAGTCATATGTTTGAAGAGTTAGAGAAAGGAATATCAAAAGGAGAAAATGACTGTTTTAAGGGCATTTATAAGTATAGGAGGTATATATTTCTGTATTTTCAGACAAATAACATCAAATGTCAATGTTATTATGAACAAACTATGTCCACACAAAGGTATCACTGTAACACTGGCATGGGGAATACTTGCTCTCAAAGTTGAACTATAACTTTCTGTCTTCAGAGAGCTTTGAGTAGAATGAGGCGTGGGGAATGAAACTTAAGGCTATTTGGTCCCACCTTCTTCTTCCTTTCTTGTCTTTAAATTAAACCAGAGGCACCACATCTCATAAAACTCACTATGTAAAAATTCCTCTTCTAACATGACAGGAAATGAAACATCTGAAACCAGAAATAGAGTGTAAGAACAAACACTAGAGCACGGTGCTGGGAGAGGTTTCGGTTGGAGCTGTGCCGACTCTGAGGTCTGAAGCTGACCAGTCTGACTTTCCATCAGTGCCGAACCCGCTTGAACCACAGCCATGTCTGGGGACGAGATGATTTTTGATCCTACTATGAGCAAAAAGAAAAAGAAGAAGCAGAAGCCTTTTACGTTAGATGAAGAAGGTGATGCCCAGACAGAAGAAACCCAGCCTTCAGAAACAAAAGAAGTGAAGCCAGAACCAGCTGAAGACAAAGATGTGGAAGATGATGAAGAGGACATTAGGAAAAAGGATGCTTCTGATAACTTAGATGACTTGAACTTCTTTAATCAATACAAAAAGAAGAAAAAAACAAAAAAAGATATTTGATATCGATGAAGCTGAAGAAGGTGTAAAGGACCTTAAGATTGAAAGTGATGCTCAAGAGCCAGCTGAGCCAGAGGATGACCTGGATATTATGCTTGGCAATAAAAAGAAGAAAAAGAAGAATGTCAAATTCCCAGATGAAGATGAAATACTAGAAAAAGACGAAGCTTTAGAAGATGAAGACAGCAAAAAAGATGATGGCATTTCATTCAGTAACCAGACTGGACCTGCTTGGGCAGGCTCAGAAAGAGACTACACATACGAGGAGTTGCTGAACCGAGTGTTCAACATCATGAGAGAAAAGAATCCAGATATGGTTGCTGGAGAGAAGAGGAAATTTGTTATGAAACCTCCACAGGTTGTCCGAGTGGGAACCAAGAAAACTTCTTTTGTCAATTTTACAGATATCTGTAAACTATTACATCGTCAACCCAAACATCTCCTTGCATTTTGATGGGCAGAATTGGGTACAAGTGGTTCTATAGATGGTAATAACCAACTTGTAATCAAAGGAAGATTCCAACAGAAACAAATAGAAAATGTCTTGAGAAGATATATCAAGGAATACATCACTTGTCACACATGCCGATCACCGGACACGATCCTACAGAAGGACACCCGACTCTATTTCTTACAGTGTGAAACTTGTCATTCTCAATGCTCTGTTGCCAGTATTAAAACTGGCTTCCAGGCTGTCACGGGCAAGCGAGCACAGCTCCATGCCGAAGCTAACTAATTTGCTAATCACCATCGATTTTTCCAAAATGTATGGTGGAGATTTGGCCGAACAGGTTACCATCAGAGTAGACGTACCATTTGATTAAAAACAAGATAGAAAAGCCGCCAAGTTCTTTGGCGAGTGATTGATCTGAAATCCTTGCAAGATGCCGATACTCAAGCTGTTGACATACTCGTTGCCTACTTTAACAACTGTCAGAGAAACGTGATGGGGTAAGGAGGTGCTTTTTAAAATTGTTCATAGACTTCTGTAAAATGCAAGATAAATTAAAGTTATTATAACAGTGGGAAAAAAGAACAAACACTAGCATCTACTAGGTCTGTTAGGCAGGTCCTCAGGCAGAGGGAAGGTTATTAAAGAACGGTCGTTACCGGAAACTATGTGGTTACACTGCATGCAATTTAATCAGCTACAGTGTGGAACACAATAGGTAGCTATGCCAGAGTTCTCAGATGAAAAAATAGAAAGACGTTAACTGATATCTAATTGTTGAAAATAATTGTAAAATGATGAATATTTTGACACACCAAATGCATTGATTGCAGATAAAACTTTTCACTTCTTTTTTAGAAATCCCTTAGAGCAGTTTAGCAATACCACTTCCTTGAAGTAGAAAAAGCACACGGCTGGAAGTGGACTTCTCCTGAAGAAAGAGTGCTTTGATGGATCAAGGTTCTCCAGTCTCTTTATGCAAGAAGCCCAAAGGAAAACAATGTGTAATAAATGAGATTATTAAAGAAAAACTGTGTCTTTATTGACACCTCAAAACATAATTGTTAAAACAATGGTGGGTACATGAAAAGCTACTAAGCTTCCAAAAATATAACCAGTAATTCCATTTTCAAAGATGAGCCAGGTGAGGTAGGCCATATTCTGTAGTCCTAGAAGAAGAGCTGAGGCAGAAGGATTGCCATGAGTTGAGGCCACCCTGTGCAACACAGCACCAGGCCAGCGAGAGTTACAGAGAAAAGCCCTCTCAAACACAAAACTAAATGAACAATAGAAGCAACAGAAAATGAGAACAGGCTCAGCTCACAGCATCTGGCAATCAATTATTAAACTTTGGAAATGTATATATAATACAATACACCCATATCCCAATTTTACATTACCTAAATTCAAATTCTAAGGAAGAATTACTTCATTTACTATTTTAGGTTAGTATATATGCTGCAATTGAACATAAATATTTAGAATTGTCACACAATAACTTTAACAATTGTGTATTGGTTGTGGTGGTATATTTATCCCCTCCTTCCAAACCAAGTAAGTAAAGCCAAGAAGCCTGGTAGTGCTTAGATTAGAAGTTGTGGAACTACAGAAAAGCCAATTACCATAGCATTCTCATTTGTAAAATAGAATATTTTCATATAAAATTTAAATCCCTTCTAGTTCTAACTTAAAGCACCATGTTCTCCTAAAAATCTTCAAAAGTACATTAAAAAATATTAGGGATGGTTCCTTGTGTGTCACTAGCATTATCTGGTATTATTGACTGTGTGCTGAGCACCTAAGGAACTTGACTCCATGAATACTAATGCCATTTTTAAGCCTCACTTCTAGGAATACCCTGATGGTAGCTGTGCCATCTCCCTCCTGATTACTCTTCCTGAGGATTCATCAACACCAGAAATTCCATCCCAGCCTGGATACACATTTCAATCTGCAGGCATGAGATAGTTTATTAAGAAGGAATTAAGGACTCTAGAAAGAAGGGGAATATATTACTTTAGAATCCTATAGTGTAAGGTTGTTACAGTATAAGTTATTTTCATATTTGTTTGTCCATATGTAATATCAAGCTACATGTGAATGACTATAACTATAATCAATTTTATAATTAGGCTATGAGTTGGCATGCAGTTCTACAAATAAATAGGTTCGTAATACTCACTGGCTGGTCACTTAGAAGTTCTATGTGATTCAGCTTGTTCACTTAGAACACACAAATTTAACTCCAGTGTCATTAACTCCAAGGACACAGTCAATTTAGGTTTAGTCACATCTCAAGGTTGTTTTGTTTTGGCATCTTGTTGAGAATTGAACATTAAACAGGCAGCAGTAAGTCATGAATATTTGCTTTAAATTAGAGTTAATAGTTACACTACAGGGCTAACTTTCTATCCTGGCCAATATAAATAATGTATTTAAATAATAACCCCTTAATTATCAGGTTTGCATGCAATACAGGCCAACCCATACCATCATCCTGTTCTCCCTGTGGTTCTCAAAATGTGTTACCTGTCATGTACCCACTGAAGAGATAGCATTTACAAAATTACTTCTTTTAAGTAATAGTCTCTTAGCATATTTTGAATTATCAAGCAGGTCTTAAAATCAAGGAGAAAGACTCTCTAGGTTAGAAATAGACAACATACACCATTAAATAGCCCCAAAAATCACAAGTCCTCATCCCTAACTCAGAAGCTATCTTCAATTGGTAATCACTCACAAATGAAAAATTATTTTTTTATCAGAGTCACATGGGTATACAAACCAATTTTAAGGCCAGGCTGCACGCCCCGAAGTAGATGGCCAACAGAAAATGAGCTCAATGGTACTGTGGGAGGTTTTCTTTTCATTTCTTTCTTTTTCTTCCTTTTTTTTTTTGTCTCATAATGGTCTGTCTTTGGCTAATATGGTTTCTGATTTTGTGGTTTTAGGAGATTTCTGTGAGTTCTAGTCATGTAAAGAAAGAAATGGAAAATTATGTATAAAATTATTTTTAAAAACGTGATAGAAGAAACTTTTTAAGTTACCAAATGGAAATTCCAGATCTGGTAAGATACAATGAAAAATCAATGACTATCAAATAAATAAATAAATAAATAAATAAATAAATAAATAAATATCTTGAAAGTTGATTCAAAAAACTTTCCAAAGTGAAGTAGAAAAAAAGCAAAAAGATATCAACAAAAGAGACGTAAAGGATACAGACTGATCATCTCATTTGCAACATCTGGAGTACCAAATGAAGCAAAGAGAACGCATTGTGTTACAGGTAATGTTTGAGAAGACACTAGCTGGGTGAGTGTTAGGGGGTTGAATAGCATCATAATGGTATTTTGATTTAAGAAGGGGAAGGACTGTCTAAAGCAATGACTTCTTGTGTGATTTTTAGATGCACGCAGCAGGAAAGGGAGGCACAAATGACATCGGAAGCATCTGAGATTGACACTTCATACTGAATGTTCTAACAGGAAACTGCCTCTAACCTTTCTCCATGCCTGACCCTCTCCCAGCTGTCCCCATGCTTGCTAAGGTCAGTGTGTTCTTCCCCACACATTGATAATTGCCTTTGCTTTGTCTTCCATCACACGTCAGCTACCAAACACTGTATATTCCCATCTCAGAGAAGAAGCTGGTGCCATTTACTTGACTTAAAACATTGAAGTAGCCTCACACCTGTCCTCTCTTTCTCATGTTAACCAGTCAGTCTGGTACCTTTGCTATTCCTTGACCATGCAGGATGCTCTGCAAAGCCTGTCCCATTGCCTGGAATGCTCTCCCCAGACGTCTGTGTGGGTTGTCCTCACATCTACAAGTCTCTGCTTGAGTTCCTTCCTTGGCTGATGACTCTGACTGTGACAGCTAAGGCCCACATCCATGCTCACACCTTCATTCACCTTGGTCTTTTTTGTCATGATATAATCCACTGTCTAACATATTGACTAATTGACTTATTCATCATATTCACCATTTACTATCTGTTGACTACAATATAACAAGTGTATGCAAGGAGACAGAAATGTCTGCCTTGTTGAAATGAAAAAAATCTCCTCAACATAAAACAGCACCTGAATACTTAATAGACAAGATAAATATCCTTCAAGGAAGAAATATGCTGTTATCTACATGTTTCACAAAACAATGACAACCAAAGTTTGAATTTCCAAAAATACTGGTATCTTCAGTATCTCCCTTTTTATTAGTTGCCAATGCTATTAAAAACTAACCTTTTTGCAATATTTCAGTCCCATTAACAAGAACAAAGAAAAAATATTACCTTGTGACCATAAATAATTGAAAAGGCAACAACCCCACACTTCCTTTAATGAAACACCAAGGATTGATGTACCTAACACTCCCATAACAAAAATAGTCTCTTTGTGGACCTCAGATTGGGAATGGCAAGCTGTAGGGTGAAACAGAGAAGGTTGAGATGGCAAGATTCATTTGTACCAGGTCAGGATTCCTTTTGGGAATTTTATTTCATATTCATCATTTTGTTTTTTCTACTTACCCCAAAAGAGAAGTGCATGAAATGCTATAATGTTCTAAAGATATCAAGAGCTTATATCAAAAGTAAGTCTCTGATTACCTGGAAGGTACCCAGTTCCTCTCTCTGGAAGGAAAAAACACACATTGCTTCTTCCAGAACTTTCTAGACATAATCTACGCACATATAAATGAATACCTATGTATCTATTGATGCAATGCATCTTCCCACAACTGATATTTAATTCCTTTCAGAATGTGAGAAAACCAACTCAGAGCATAGCAGTCGCACAGATTTTCAGAGAATAAATGCCAGAGTTAGGACTTGAGCCCGTACCTGTCTGAATCTAGAATCCATACAAAAGTAAAGAATCTAAGAGGTTTTGCCCAGAGGCTCTGAAGTTCATTTGCTCATCACAGAAGCGTGTTTCCTTTATCTGGTCACTTGGCAGCTAGATAAGAAGTAGATTACTAAGATCTTGTGTGTGTTCTTTTTTTTCTAGAAGTCAGTTTTAAATAAAATCTGAGGTAGCATTTGGAATGCTGGACCTGTTGATTATTAAGCTCCTGTCTATGTGCATTCATGTGCAATCAATAAAGAAAACATCAAAGCCCAAGTTTTGCTTTTCTCTCTTGCCTAACTGAAGTTATCCAATTAGAAGATATTTGATTTTAATCCTTATGTGGAATTTCTCAATTTTTGTTTTGCTTAGGCCTCTGATAAATACAGAGACTATATCATCTTAGTACCTTAAGGGGAACAAAACACACACACACACACACACACACACACACACACACACACACACACACGTTGCTACAAGGAATGCAACCTGCCTAGTTTCAACTGTGAATCTAATTTAAAAGTGATAACTTAGAATTAATTCTGAAGCCGTTAGCTTCTATGGTCTATTAGGTAACTTGTGCAATGTGTCTGCATAATTTGTATCCTTGTTCTTAGTACTAATGCATGTGGATATTCATTTCATTTTGTTAGGATTATGTTTCCCTGGTGGTCTCCATTAACAACATTCCATTTGTTGTCCCCAATAAAATCATGATGAAAATCTTGTTCACTGTAGCATGAGTTCAGACCTGGTAAAACTGCCATCTTAGCCATGTAGCAAAAGCCTTTCTCTAGAATATATCAGTTGCCTCATGGAAAAGCACAAGTGCCATGAAATAGAATACATGGCATGTTCTTCATTTTCAAAGAAGTTATCATTCAGTACAAAAGAGAAGGGTGAACATAAATAATTATCATTCAGAGCCTTAGGGCATATAAACAGATCACTGCAGAGTGTAGAGACTGATAAGAGTAAGGGTAAGAAATGGCTGCATAAAGAAGGGCATGGAAACTAAAAAGGAAGATATTCATGCGAGGGTGGAAAAAGTGTAAGCAGAGGCCATAGAGTTATGCTACATAGTTATCCTTAAAGGAAGTAATAAATGCTATTATGGAAAAATATCATAATACCAGCTTCAAGTAAAATCACACTGATTACCATGCCTGGAAATTGGAGGACATTAGGAACCAAACTCAATCATGCTATGATGGCATAAAACTAACCAGTGTATTTGTCATTTATTTGTGTTCTAGTACTTAGTTACAATCCCAGATCTTTAATATAAATACTGTGTCACATTAAAGATTGGATTCATGCTAGTAACTGGTGAGGTGAGATGTAAGTATACAAAAACTACAAAGACACCATCCTCCCCTCTGTGGATGCTGCTAACAATCTTTAGTAACTGGGCCAGACAGAAAAGTGGCACACCAAGAGGAGAGCAGGACCCACAAGAAGCAGACAAGGCCAGTAGCTATGGACACACCCATATTCTGTGACCACTGTCTCACAGAGCTCCTGTAAATCAGCTCAGATCACCTGACAGGAGAGGCACAGGTCTCCAGGGAAGTTTCTTCTTGGTTGTTCTATTTAGTATACCCTACTCAAGTGGTCTCATCACATCTATCCTCCTGACTTCTGGCTCCACCCACCTGCCTATTGCATTTCTTTAACTAGAATATTCTTGATTCACCAGAGCTATACCTCTAGCTACACTCTAACTCAGAACCCTGGATCTCAAAATCTTTCCTTGGGCCAGAACATCAGGCTATCTGCCTGAAACAATGATAGAGCCATATTCTAAGTCTTGAATGTGGCCTGTCTCATGCTATTTTCTAAGGCAGCTAGAGCTAAACGGATTTGTATATGGGTAAAGGAAAGGAATCAAGACATAAAAGGCTGTGCAAAGGATGTGGGACTGTTTGAATTTTTAAAAAAGTGTTATCATAGAACCAAAATAAACTAATCTGCTCCGATAAATGTTATATTAATAGGCATCTCCAATAAGGATCTAGGTAGAGTGAAATGTCATTGCTATGGTGACTTCAGTCTCAGGAGAATTGAAAATAACCCGTCAGTGCACAGCACAGACTTTGCCACATTTATTTAGTCAGGAGGTCCTTCGCTGTGGATGCCAAGAGGGGTGTTTCAATGCACTAAAGATTATAAAATGGATCTCACTGAAGAAAAGGGAAGCCTCTGTGAGTGAACAATTTATTTTTTAAAATATCCTAAATAAACAGGACAAACATAGCATCTGTCTGAAAAAGACACTTTCCATTTCTCGTTGCCAAAAATCGCAAACTGACCTCTAACTGAGGCAGCACAGGGCAAGAGAGCAACATGGCTGTGGAGTCCTCCACGGCGTAAAAGCAACAACAAACTGAATGGAAAAGCTCTCCGTGACAGGCATTCGTGTTTAGACTTTATGTCATGTTTGTTGTTGGTTTTGGGCTAAGACCAGGCTGGTGGAATTTTTAGTACTGCTGATGACATTGAAAGGCACTTGAAATTTCTGGAACACATCAGTCATCTGATAAAGGAGATTAAGATCTGTCAAACTGCGTTCTTTTCTAGCCCCATGGACTTCTAGACATGTCACTGGGCTGAAGACTAAAGCATACTGCAAGCATGTACATATATAATCCAATTTAAAAGGAAAGATATGTAAACTCTCTGGCTGGAGATGTAGGGAAATATTTTATTGCACCATGATTACAAAATAAAAACAGGTTTAGATTTCAAACTGTTAGTTAGCTACCCCATCCCAGGACTATGAAAACTACTGAAGGAATGCTGAAAGAGATGCTCACAGTTAGCTACAAAGTATCTTTTGATTAGCAAGGTAAGATAATCTCCATTAACAGCAACATATAGGAAAAATTCATCAGGGTGCATCTGGCTTCAGACTTTTCTAACAAGCATTCATGTGATAGAGTTGAGGACCAGGACAAAGTATAGGACGAGGAACTGTCTTGATCCTTTTAGAATCATGACAAATTTACTTTGTTTCTCTATAATTGGATGACAAGAACTTAAAAAAAAAAAAGAATGGTAGTATTTTGAGCTAGAATTACTACTGGTAAATGAACAAAATTCACAAAATGACCAAGTTCACTTATTAACCCTGGATATGGATGAAAGTGAAGCCACTCAAGTAAAATGAGATGGCAGAAGCATGAAAGGTCTGGACTTAGGCCTGTAACCACACTGGTAAGCCTTCAGAAAAAAAAAATGGAGCAAAATGGGAGGAGACGTGGTAAGGGAGCAGGTGCAACCAAGCTATGATCAAATGGCAAAGCATATCACACATCCAAGTCAGTAAGCCGGGTCACGTTCAAAAGTCATAGGAGGCAGTTCAAGCTTTCAACTGAACAGTTAATAGTATCACATTCCGTTTTAAAGCATTAACTCTGGTGATAAAAAGAAAATTGAACTAGTCTAAAGAGACTGTTTGAAGAGAAGTCAGATAGGAAACGGTTAATATAGTCAGGATAAATAGTGTTAAATTAGGAAAACGCTAACATCAGACATTTATTTTCATCCTTCCTTTCACATTATATAACAAGTGATGGGAATTCAGAAAATATAAGTCAGTTAAAATGGTCTATAATCATTAAATTTGCAAGAAATTACATTTGGTGCCTGCCAGTTTATCAAAGTTCACATTTTCACTGCTTCTTGGAGAAAATTAAGGGTATTTGAAAAAAGGTATTAAAAATTCAATACTGACAGCCAGGAAAAATGACAATAATATATATTTGGACTAGATCTATAGGACTCTATTTGCCTTGTATACTGAAGTTTAAATACAAAAACACATTTCTTTAACTTTGCCAAGTATGATTCTACTTTCTGACCTACATTTCACAGACTATCTCCTGAAATATCTCTGCTTGGAAGTCACTGCCAATTGCTACCCAAACACTATTATAATGGTAACATCTCACTGTGGTTTGAGCTTAAGTGTGACAATGTAGTCCACAGTGGTGGAACCATTTAGAATGGGCTTGGTGGGATGTCCTGCCCTAGGAAGGAAATTCTGGTCCTGGCAGTGATCTCTTGAGTCTGGTCCTCCTACTTTCTGGCTTCTTGTCTTGTTTCTTACTCTTCCACACTTCCTACCATACTGACATTTACCCTCATCAAAGACCAAATCAGTAGGC
>CABHPP010117631.1:13670-40532 GCA_902168425.1 Peromyscus attwateri | reverse complement strand
AAAAAAAAAAAAAAAAAAAAAAAGACATAGCTTCTCTGCAGCTCATTCTTTTCTTTCTTTAAAGATTTATTTTTATTATTTTTATTTACATATATGTGTACATATGTTTACAAATGCATGCTGTGTTTGTGTGTGTGTGCCCCCTGCAGACCAGAAAGGTATGTTGGATCCCCTGGAACTGGACTTACAGGCAGTTGTGAGAAGTCCGGTTTAGGTGCTGGGAATTGAACCTGGGTCCTCTGCAAGGGAACTCAACCCCTAGGCCATCTCTTTAGCTCCCTGTAGCTCATTCCTAAGGTACCTAAAAACAGACCAGGTAAGGGACTGCTAGTGCCAAAACTGAAAACAACGCCCCCCCACCCCCCACCCCCCGGAAAACCTCCTTAAGAAGGAAAAAGTAGTTACATACACCAAGTTTATAAAGATGCCTTATAAAGCAAACTGACACATCTACAAATATAATCTATATGGCAATCAGTTCAAAGACTTCAGAGTAGTCTGTGCAGATTTAGGATTAAACGGTGGTGGAAAGGTAGAGGCGTGTGTGCATCTTCTCACTTGTATTAACTTTGGACAAAATCAGACCTTCCTGTCTTCCCAGCTTTAGGACTACTAGTAAAATATTCCAATATAGAGCTATCAAAGTGTTGAATCTGGATTAATTCAGTATTAGAAATCTAAAGTGAGAGTTCCAGCCCAGCCTATGTCACATAATGAGACTCTGTCTTCAAAACAATAATCTAAAGTCAACTTTAAAACTTGACTCTATGAATAAGATGACTTTGACACTCCAAAGCCCTCCAAATCCTCATCATCTGAATGAAACTCTGCTGAAGCGCTCTCTCTCTCTCTCTCTCTCTCTCTCTCTCTCTCTCTCTCTGTGTGTGTGTGTGTGTGTTGGTTGCTTGGTAGCTCAGGATGGATGAGAACTTGATATATATATATATATATATATATCCCATGATGACCATAACTCATGTTGATCCTCCTGCCTCATCATTCAAAGTGCTGGGATTTCAGGAGCGAACTGTGACATTCAGCTACACTTGTGTATTTAAAAAAAATTGTTTTTATGTGTATGGATGTTATGCCTACATGTGTGTTTGCATACCACAAGCATGCCTGATGCCCTTAGAGGCCAGAAGAGGGTGTTAGATTCCATGGAACTGGAGTTACAGATGGTTGTGAGCCACCATATGGGTGCTAGGAAATGAACCCAGGTCCTCTGGAAGAGCAGCCAGTGCGTTTTACTATTGAGCCATCTCTCCAGCCACCCCCTTTAAAAATATTTATTTTTATTATATTTTTTGTGTGTACATGTGCCAGCAGGTAATGTGCATGTGAGTGCAGGTGCCCACATAGGCCAGAAGCATTGGGTACCCCTGAAACTGGGTTATAGGCAGTTGTTGAATTTTGATTTATCTGTAATTATTTTTTCATAACAGTGAGATAAAGAAACAAATGTGCTTTTCCTATTTACTTTCTCATTTAAGATTTCTTACAAAGTTTCTCATGAAACTGTATATTTTTTTTTATAATTTTAGTCTTTTTAATGTTAGTGGCTTCAATGAATGAATGCTAGTAATATCACAGTTCTTTTGATCATTATCAAAATCATCACATATATTGGTGAAATTATTAAGGCAACTCCATGTAGTTAAAAGGGAGGTTTATTTTGTGGGGTAACTCACAAGTGAAGCAATAGGTAACAGGGTCTGGGAAAGGTGTAGCACAGTCCGGCGGTGTTCTCTGGAGAACTCTGCTCGGTCTACCTCCAGCATCCAGGATCCAGGAACCAAGAGAGCCGGTGCATCCGGATCTCGGGTCTTCAGGGTCCTCTCTTGGCCCCGTCTTATAGGTGTGACAGTTACTGAAGCCTCAGTGGGGGTTGGAACTTCCAGATCAAGATTGGAATGGCTACCCACTACATCTCCCCCTTTTGTCTAAATAAGAAGGTTTTAACCTAATACAAGACTATATACAAAGGAATGGTTATCAAATATTGTCCAGGAGTAATGAGGGATAACTACTTTAGTATATATGCTATTTTCTTTTTAAATAATTTAGAGGAAAATTTTAAGAATCTTAGGTCTAAACTGTCAGGTTGCCAATATCAAACCAATTTATAACCTCCACCAATATATTCATCAAGTAAGATGCTTATATGGATATGATATATGATTGCTTTCTGAACAGGAATTTTATACCAGACATTATTCACATCTAAACTGGATCATAATGCAGAGTCAGAAAACCTGTATTATACTTCTACTGAATCTGGCCAGCTTAAGAATTGTCGTGATTTCCTTGGAGGAAAAAGTATTTAGACAGAATCTTCTGGAGCAAAAGGCAAGCGGAGATATTCTGGTTAAAAAACAAACAAACAAATAAACAAAAAACAACAGAAAAAAACCCACTTTAAAAAGTGTGGTAGTTTGAATGTAATTGGCCCCATAATCTCACAGGAAGTGGCACTATTAGGAGGTGTGGCTTTGTTGGAGTGGTATGTTGTTTAAGTTATTACTTTCCCCTCTCCTGGACAGTACTTGATAATTGTTCCTATTGTATATAGTTTTGTATTCGGCTAGGATTTTCTTATTTAGACAAAAGGGGGGAGATGTAGTGGGTAGCTATTCCAGCTTTGACCTTGAAACACTGCCTCTAGTGTGGCAGCAAGTAACTGCTATACCTGCCAATGACCTGCCCCCCTGGGGTGTGGCCAAGAGGAGACCCCTTAAGACCCGAGATGTGTATGTGTTCGCTCTCTTAGCTCCTTGTGGTCCTGGAGGCTGGATTTGCAGACCAAGTCAGAGTTCCCCAGAGAACTACGTGGGACTGTACCTCATCTCTCCTGGATCCTGTAATCGACCCCTTATTGGTTGTAAGTTATCCCTGAAATAAACCTCTTTTAATTACCAGATAAACTACGTGGAACTGCCTCATTAATTGCCACAATATGGTAAGGCCTTGTTGGAGGAAGTCTGTCACTGTGGGGGCAGGCTTTGGGTTTCCTATGCTCAGGATACTGCCCAGTGTTTCAGCTGACTTCCTGTTGCCTCCAAGATGTAGCACTCTCAGCTCCAGCACCACATCTGCCTGCATGCCGCCATGCTCCCTATCATGACGATAATGGACTGAACCTCTGAAACTGTAAGAGAGCCATCTCAATTAAATGTTGAACTTTATAAGAGTTGCTGTGGTCATGGTATCTCTTCACAGCAATAAAACTCCTAAGACAAAAAGTAACTTCGCTAAACAAGCATTGTACTGGAAACAGGAGACCATAGCATTTAAATTCAAGGTATACTTCACTGTTCCCTTCCCAAGGGCAGAATTTTCTTTCTTACCACATTCTTTCCAAACACCTAGAGATTCTAGCCATCACCTAAGACCTCCTAGATAGCTTCTTCCAGCAGCATTCTTCTGCTTGGCTCCTGGATCAGGCCTTGTAAGTGCAAGTAAGGCCAGGAAATGAGATGTTGATCCAAATAGAACTTCCAGTCCCAGCTCGTGCAAGCCAGGGCACTTCTTCATGCAAATATACCTAGTGCAGTCACAGCAGACTCGGAATCCTTCAGTACTGTGTCTATCATCTGTTGAAATTCATATAGTACTTATGGCTCCTCCCGCTTCCTCTTTAAGGGAGCATCTTAGGAGATTAAGCTCTTTTCAAAGAATTAGTTGTTTATTATTATTATTGATATATTATTATTATTGATATATTATTAATACATTTTATAATGCCTCTTTGAAAATATGGTATATTGTCATGGTAAGAATACTGATATGACACAGAGGAAAGTCATAGCCTGCAGTGGATTCCAAGCACATATCTGACAAGCAGAATAGCATGGTAAGCACAGCCTTGAGAATCAGGCATGAAATCACTACTTTCTAGATATGTGACCCTAAATCAATCCCTTAACTGTTCTGAACTAAAATATTTCCATGCTGGGGAGGCTTTCTTGAACATTCTTTATCTAAATGGGTATTATGTCTTGTTATTTTTAATAACTGCTTCCCCATTTGCATTTTCATAATATTATCTTATTTTATAACTAGTTATTTACTTTATTACCTATTTTTGCCAATGGATGATAAATTCTTTTTTTTTTTTTTTTTTTTTTTTTTTGGTTTTTCGAAACAGGGTTTCTCTGTGTAGCTTTGCGCCTTTCCTGGAGCTCACTTGGTAGCCCAGGCTGGCCTCGAACTCACAGAGACCCGCCTGTCTCTGCCTCCCGAGTGCTGGGATTAAAGGCGTGCGCCACCAACGCCCGGCCTGATAAATTCTTTAAGTACAGGTTTTGCTTTTGTCATCACTGGATACTCATTGCATAGCTTGGTGCCTGATGCAGAATAGCACAGATAACTGTAGAATAAATGAGCTCAGTCTTGTCATTTTAAAAACAGGGTTATATAAGACTATTGGCATAAAATGCAATGTTAGATAACACACATAAAAAATTTAGTATGGGGTCAGGAATATGGTCAGTATTCAAAAATGTTAGTCTTATTTCAGTTATAAACATTCCTCAGCAAGTCACCACACCTTGTAAAATTCAACTTTCCAAATTATTCAGTTAGATGAAGAATTACTACTGCTTCCCCACTGAGGAAGCATGTTGTGAAGAAGTAGCTGTTAGAATTGCGACTGTCTTATGGTATTTGCTTAATCAGGGCTACCCCCTGCTTTCTCCAGCTCTTGTCTAATGACTGAAATAGCAGCTTCACCAAGAATCTACCTGCAGCACTGAGACGCCTGAGAGAAAGGTTGTACTTGAGTACATGGTGGCAGCACTCAAGAAATTCATAGACTAGATAATTAATCTGGCTATAAATACCCAAGTGATCATCTAATTACCAATGAAATATCTCATCTTACCTCTGGACACATTAAGCTGAACATTAAGCTAATTCAATTTCCCTATGCTTTTGCAGTCAGTCTTTATAATATTCCAAATTTAGCCTTCAGATACTCCCCAATCTTATAATCCTTTCCTAGGGAATGTCTGAGAATCATGATCCTTTATAAAGGATCACAAGCCTTTATAGAGATCCTTATTAAGTCCCATCCAAGACTTATTTAATAAGAAACCTCTAAAGGTGAGACTTGTTTCTTCATTTAAAAAATCACGGATTATTCTTTTGCAAAACCAGAACTAAGAACTATTATTCCTTTGGCCCCTTACTGTCTAGCACCAAAACAGTAACATTCCATTAAGGGCAAAAGCAATCTAGAGAGCCAGAGAGATGGCTCACCCATTAAGAGCCCATACTGTTCTTGTAGATACAAACAAACAGGTTCGCTGGGTGGTGGCGGCGCACGCCTTTAATTCCAGCACTCAGGAGGCAGAGGCAGGTGGATCTCTGTGAATTTGAGGCCAGCCTGGGCTACAGAGTGAATTCCAGGAAAGGCTCCAAAGCTACACAGAGAAATCCTGTCTCACCCCCCCAAAAAACAAAACAAAAAACAAACAAAAAACAAAACCCCCAAACAAAATAAAACAAAAACAAACACGTTCAAGATAACCCAATCGAAGCTTTTATTTGCTTGATTCTGCAAATTAGGTCAAGCTTCTGGGGTTTGCTATAATTGTTTTACTGCTACGTTCTGCATTCTCCATGCCAGATGTCTAAAAGACAGCTCTGATCTTAAAAGAGGGACTGGATACAAATCCAGCACTGGAAAGCATGTGTCACTGCAACATCATTTTAGATTTTTCTAGCTATGGCATTAACTACATTTAATTTACAAATCATTGTCCTGTGAGCTCTGGGAGAATAAAACAATGCATGTTAAAATTTCTGGCCCTGCTTTGTTTTGTTTTGATACTTTTTGAGATAGTATCTCACTATGGAACCCTGGCTGGTTCTGAATTCACAATTCTCCTTCCTCAGCCTTTCAGTCACTGGGACAACAGGTCTTCACAACCACACCTGGCCCATTTCTGTCCTTTCCCTAGTCATTTTGTAAACATAAAGAATCTATTTCAGAAGTTGCCATGTTAGTTGTGACACAATAATGGATAGTGAAGAAAAGGAAAAACGGTCAAGATGCTTACCGTCTCTGCTTGCCTACTCAGCACAGACCACGTACTAAGTAAGCCCTCTAGTTCTTTAAAAAAAACTAATTACATTTTAATTTATTTTTTTGTACACACACATGTGTGGTATGTGTTTGTGTGTGGTGGTAGTGGGTAACGTGCACATGCCTCAGCACATATGTGGAAGTTGGAGGGCAAGTTGTCCATCCTTTCCCTCCACCATGTAGGTCCCAAGGATTGAATTCTGGTCATAGGCTTGGTGGCAGGAACCTTTACCTACTGAGCCATCCTGCCAGCCTTGGACCTCTAGTTCTTAACTTAAAAGTATCTTACTTATTTTTAACAATCCCACAGGACAGACATTTATCCTCATTTTTTGGATGGGGATGTCCGGCTTGGAGGACTAGACCCACACAGCCAGTAAGCAGTAGAGCTTAGACTCTGGCCCAAGATGTATCCTGAGCCTGAGTTCTTTAACTATTTTTGTGATTCTTTTAACATTTATTTATGTGTTTGTGTGTGTTTGCTCCTGCTTGTTTGTATGTACGCCATGTGCATGCAGGTGCCTGTGAAGGCCAGAGGAGTGTGTTGAATCCTCTGGAACTGGAATTACATGATCACACATGTTTGTGATCCACCTGATGTGGGGGCTGGGAATTGAACCCAGTCCTTTTCAAGAGCATCAAGTGCTCTTAACTGCTGAGCCATTTCCCAGTCCTCTCCACATTAACATAAAGTTTAGCTCTGATTCTGAAAACAAAGAAGGTCTTCTAAAAAATATAACCTAATATCCACATCAAAATCATATGGCCAAAAGGCACTGCACACACACACACACACACACACACACACACACACACACGTACACAAACATATATGTACATGCAAATACATGTATTCACACACATAAACATACATAAACACACACATACATGCACATATGCACACAAACACATGCATTCACACACACAGACGTACACAAACACACACATGCATGCATACACGGAAACACGTATTCACTCTTAAAATGTTTAAAAAACTTTTAAAAATCACATGGTTGAATAAATTAGGATAATGGCTATTCCTGGAGGCTGACGGCTGGTGACTAGTAGACAGAAGAGAGTGAGAGTGGGTGGCAGAAGGGGTGGGTGATGCTATCCCACTCCTGCTGTATGCACTTGTTCTCCTGCGGGTGGTGTTTGGGAAGGTTGTGAAGCTATAGTGATATTTTATTTGTACTGAAATGTGATTTGTATGTTAATAAATAAAGTTGCCCAGGGGTCAGAGCTATTAGCAAGCCATAGCGAAAGCTGGGCGGTGGTGGTGCACATCCTTAATCCCAGTACTTAGTAGGCAGAGCTAGGTAGATCTCTGTGTGTTCAAGGATACAGCCAGCATTGGAGACACACGCCTTTAATCTCAATACCAACCATAGAAGACCTGGAGGTCTGTACAGACAGGCAGTGACTAGGAGGTCATGTGGTTGGGTTCACAACCAATGAGAAGGCAGAACAGAAACTCTATAAAAAAAGACAGACACAGGAAGTAGGTCTCTTTTGGAGAGGTACAACAGCAGTGGCAGGAGGGTAAGGTTTTTAATCTCAGCTCTTAGCTGTTGCTCTGACCTCTTGGCTTTCATCTCTGAATCGGCTCTGTGTTTCTTATTTAATAAGACGGTCACACCTACATGAAACCTTAGGGAATGGAGCCCTGCTGGAGGAAAGTGGTCCTTGTGGCAGACTCTGGCTGCAATGTCATCTGCTGGCCTCCCACTCCTGTCACCATGCCTTCTCTGCCATGACACATTTGTCACAACAATGAGAAAAGTAGCTAACAAACAGTTTGAAAAATTCATTAAGCTAAAATAAAAGTGAAAATAACCATATTTTTCTCTATGTACATTTTAGTTCAATAAAAGTGAAAAAAATATAGATGTATGGAAATGCCACAGTGAAATATTATATGCCACCATTGCATATAATTAGCATATGCCAATAAAACATTTTAAAAGTGCAAAGAAAAACTGTTCTCTAATTTTTTTTCTGTAACTGCAAAAGTGTTGATACAGAAGTTTAAATCTATAATCTTCCATGGGGTTTGGAAATTTCACCCTTCATTAAGGTAGATTTGGGTCACCTAATTTTAGTCTCTGCTCCTCTTTTAAGAGAAGCCTAGCCGGGTGGTGGTGGCACAGTCTTTAATCCCAGCACTCGGGAGGCAGAGGCAGACGGATCTCCGAGGCCAGCCTGGTCTCCAGAGTGAGTTCCAGGAAAGGTGCAAAGCTACATAGAGAAACCCTGTCTCGAAAACCCCCCAAAAAAAGAGAGAGAGAGAGAAGCCCAGTCTAGGAATTCACATGTAAAAGTTCAAAGTGTTGTAGTTGCATAATCATATGTTTACAGCCAACTTTTAAGATTCAAGTCCATTTCAAATATCAGTCAACTCTTACGATTCAAGTCCATTTCAAGTATCATCTGCTCTTCAAGAAAACAGATGTTATAAATGCTGCAGACTGAATCTCTGGTTTTGTGATGCAAAACTTAGAACAAAACTAAAAAAACTGGTGGTTCTGAACTCCTGATCAATGTTAGAATAATCGTGGGAGCATTTCAAAAGTACAAATTCTTGGGTTTCAATCAGAGATTCCAAATCAGCTATTTTTTTAAGTACTGTTATTAAATTATTTTAAAAGGTCACTAGGGTATTCTAATGTGAAGCCACAATGGATCTTACTGAGCTAAATAATTCTATTTTCATAAATACACTCTGTATTTATTTTTTGTCTTTGCATTTTTTATGTTTTATAAAATCTTTATTGATAGTACTCTGTATTTAAAATCATTTCAAATCCTATTTTCTCAAACATGTCACTCAAGACATCATAAAAGGAAAACAAAATTATTTCTCAGACTTATTTTTCTGAGCTAAAATAGCTGAGCTACTCCATCTTACAACTTATACTGAAATGAATTCAAGTATTTGTAACAGCAGAAAGCAGCTTCCTACCAGTATAATCATTCAGGTCAGAAAACCTTCAAAGAAGAAACCAGGAATATAGTTCATGACCAAAATGTTTTTGCTGCAGCACTTTTTATTCCTATTCTGACTATAAATCCTAATGAGTGATTCCTGTACATTGGAAGTGATGCAGAAACAATCTAGATAACCCTAAATGCTGATGGGTCAGCTCTTAAACATTTGAAACTCATAATAAAATCTTTTCCTTAGGAATTCATTTTTCTTTTTCCTTATTCACATTTGTGTGTGTTGTCTAGTAAAACTGTTTCTACAAAAGAGTTTGAAAAAGAAATAGAAACATAACTATGTCTTAGTCAGTGTCCTGTTGTTGTGAGGAGATGCTTAGGCACAAGTTGGTACCAAAGACTGGGAATTTCTGTGATGGACCTGACTACTTTTGTTTTGTTTGAAGGAATGTGGACTTTGGGACTTTGGATGAGGTAAGCAGTTGAATGTTTTAAGTGGGGGCTTAATGGGCCATACTAGTAGGAGCATGGAAGACAGTGGTGCTGAGGGTGATCTGAACTGTGGGGGGCCTGGCTCAAGAGGTTTCAGAAAAGAATATTAGCATGTGCCTATAGAGCATTTTTGTGATATTTTGGGGAAGACAGTGGCTGCTTTTTGTCCTTGTCCAAAAAAATCTGTCTGAGCTAAATTGAAGAGTTATGGATTAACAGCTTTGGCAGAGAAAGATTCCCAGACAGCCTAGTATTGACTGAGTTGCTTGATTATTAGTAGTCATACTTATGCAGATCTATAGTGAAAAGGAGCAAGCTGAGCAGGGAAAAATACAAAATGTACAATTTGAAGAGAAAAGGAGCACCAGGAAGTTTAATGAAGTCAAGTCCAGTGCTCAAAGAGATAAAAAGTTTAAAGAAAAACCTGATGCTAAACATAATGAAAGGAATGGTGACCTTAAGGCAAGACCCCATTCAGCTAAGCTCCCAAGTTGTGAAAAAGAATTAAAGAAAAGCTTAGGGCCAGGTATGGTGGTGCACACCTTTAATCCCAGCACATGGGAAGCAGAGGCAAGATCACTGAGTTTGAGGCCAGCTTGATCAAGTTTCAGGACATTCAAGCTTAGGCAGGGAAGGAAACCATTGAAAATAGAAAGATGGTAAAGATGTATTTGAATGAGGGGGCCATGTTCAAGTCCCAGCAAGCAGCAGAGTTTAGTGGCTTTGGTCACGTGGTTCTGATTTTAGAGTCAAGGATACACCCTCTGTGACTAAGAAAAGCTGCAGAGGCCAGGTGTGGCTGGAATGTCTCTGCATGGAGGTCCAGAGCAGCCACTGCATGAGGCTGTGAAGGTGAAGCCTGGATTGCCTTGAAGAACCCAAGATGTTGGAGATGCCAGAGTTGTGGAATACCTGCCAAGGAAAGCTGTTAACAGGGAGAGGAATCACCTCAAGAGAAAGAAATGTGTTGCAGTCAACAAAGCTGAAAGGAATTGGAGATCCCAAGAACACTTTGACATCAGACATGGAAAGGCAGAGTCTGGAGTTTGCCCAGCTGGTTTTTGATCTTCCTTTGGTCCAGTATTTCCTCATTATGCTCCTTTTCTTCCATTTTGGAATGGTAATGTATATTCTGTCTCCAGCTACAAATGTATGTTGGAAGTATGTGATGTGCTTTTTCATTTTGGTTTTATAGGGTATTATAGTAAAGAGATTGCCCTGAGTCTCAGAGACTTAGAACTGTGAATTGTGATAGACCATGGGGACTTTTGAAGTTGGATTAAATATATTTTGCATTATGATATGGTTACAAGCCTATGGGGGCCAGGGAGTGGAATGTGGTGGTTTGAATAAAAATGGCCCCCATAGGCTTATAGGGAGTGTCACTATTAGGAGGTGTGGCCTTGTTGGAGGAAGTGTGTCACTGGGGGTAGGCTTTGAGGTTTCAAATACTCAAGCCAGGCCCAGTCTCTCTCTCTCTCTCTCTCTCTCTCTCTCTCTCTCCTCTGCTGATCCCAATGTATAACTCTTAGCTATCTCTCCAGCATCATGTCTGCCTGAGTGCTGCCATGCTCCCTGCCATGATGTTAATGGACTAAACCTCTGAACTGTAAGCCAGCCCCAATTAAATGTTTTCCTTTAAAATAGTTACTGTGGTCATTGCATCTCTTCACAGCAATAGGATATTGACTAAGACAATGTAGTACAGTGAACAAAAAGGAAGATGGTTAATACAAACCATCAGAAATGGCTAGGCTTGCTTGCTGTAGGCCTGCACATCACTACCCTCCAAACAACCAGATTCCTATTACTATATATGTTATATAAACATAACATAACATTTGTGCTTACAATCTCTACAGATTAACAACAGGAAATTTTATATTGACCACTGAACATCTCTAGGTTCCTTTCGTTGTTTGATATCATTGGGTTTGATAATCCCATATATGATTCTTAAAACATACAAGAACAAGGTATATCAGAAGACTCTGAAGATTGAAGTCCCTTCCATTTTTATGCTTGGGATTTAGCTCAGTGGGAGAGTCCTTGCCTAGCATGTGTAAGGTCTTAGTGCTTGATCCTTACCAGTGGAAGGTGGGGGTGGGAAAGAAATCATAAATATTGGCTTACCAATTAGGGCTTATTTTAATGTTAACAGTTTTGCTTTAATTTTCCATCTTGAACTTAACGTTAGTCAGTTTAAATATTCTTTCTTAGCCAGGTGGTGGTGGTGCATGCCTTTAATCTCAGCACTCAGGAGGCAGAGGCAGGTGGATCTTTGTGAGTTTGAGGTCAGCCTGGTCTACAGAGTGAGTTTCAGGACAGCCAGGACTGCTACACAGAGAAACCCTTTCTCAAAAAACCAAAAAAGAAAGGAAGGAAGGAAGGAAGGAAGGAAGGAAGGAAGGAAGGAGGAAGGAAAGGAAGGAAGGAAGAAAAAAAGAGGAAGAAAGAGAGGAAGAAAGAGAGGAAGAAAGAAAGACCCTTTCTTCCCAAGTCCACTCTTTCACCCCCGCAAACGACTCCACATGAACCCCCCCCCCCCCAGGCTGACCTCTAGAAGTCTATTGCTTGCTATAGGCCTCCATGTCACTACTACTTCCAGCCTGGGACACCCTAAGACTCTGTCCTGCCCTACAAGAGAATGTAAAACTACAGTCTAAAATGTAAATGAGATTGTGTATACTCAGTGGTACAGAATATGACTGTGTGTATGAAGCCCTGGATTTGATCCCAGCACAATCAATTAATGTAAAGTATTTTAAACCAAATAATCTTGCACTTTAGATTTTCTCTTTTTAAAAAATTTTTTTCTTTAGTAATGCAAAGGCCAACATCTCTTCCTTTCACTGGGCTAAAATTTCACAGAGGTAAAATGAATTCCCTATAAGGATATAAAAAAAAAAACCAAAAGAATAAAACAACACAATTATCTAATGTGTCCTTCTTCTTGTGTAATTGTGTAGGGATTGGGTCAGAAGAGCAAGGAAGTGAAAGAAATGAAGAAAGCTTTTCTTCTTGGGAAATACACTAACAAAGTATTTTCCTGACCACCTGCCTAAGGAAGAAAAAGACCTCCAATAGTTATGGAACCTGCTGTTCATAGCTGAGCCCTCTAAGCCCAGTAATTGGAACTGCAGCTTCTCTAGAACCTTTTCTCCTTTTAGGCTTGATGGCAACAGGTTAAGGGGGTAAGAATAAGAAGAGAAACCTCAGGACCCTCAGTATTCTCAGTGGCTGCTTCAGCCATAGTAGTACTCCAGCCAGTTAGTCACTATGGACACAATGTTCTTACCCACATCCTTATCATCAATACTGGGAACTGAATAGGCCTTGAGCATGCTAGTCAAGTACCCCTGACATTCTTATGTAAAGCCAGGGTGAAACTTCTGCAATTAGAGCTGGTATTTTTCTGTGATCTCTTCTACTCACAGTCATCTGCTCTAGGACTCAGTCTCTCCAACAGCAGAGGGAGCAAGTAACTGCTTCTAACCGTTATCCAAGTGGAACCACAAAAAAGGACAGAGATCTCCTTTTTCTTCTAGGAAGGCCCCATGAGATCTAAGGCAGTCAGTCCTCTAGACAACTTGGCTTCAGGTCAAAATTTTTTATCATTTATCTAAATTTCTTCTCTTCTTACTATATACAACACTTAATTATTTTCCCTCTCCTTTTCATAACCATCCATAAAACTAACTTGTTGATTATACATTCTCTAAGCAGAGATTCTGTATTTTATGTCCAATCCCCATAGCTCTTTACCCAGTGATTTATACGTAAGAGTCAACCAATTGCTGAATGAATGAATACACCTAACCAAGTTCATACTATTATTACCCCAAGATTACAGATAGGTTTTCAGTGATTGACTTTATCATCTACCTCTTTACATGAGTACTTCCACTTCAAATAGTTATCATGATCCCATATCACTTCCCTTGGAGAAAGTTAAATAATGGGGATTTCAATGTTTGCTCTACAAATAACACCACTCCCCTGCCCCCCATGTTAAATCTTCAGAGAACTGTGACTTTGTGTGCATGAAAGTGCAATACTCAGAACTGAACCAGAACTTTGTGCATACTAGGCAAGCACCCTGCCACTGAGCTACAGACTCAGCCCAAGCCTTTAAATTAGGAAGGACTTCTTCAAATTTCATTTGATATGGGAGTAGGAATAAGGGCAGAAAGGGGTGGGAGGGAAATACTCCCTGAGAGTAAAACAGGATCTAATTTTTTTTAAGGTTTGTTTTTATTTTATGTGCGTGTGTGTGTGTGTGTGTGTGTGTGTGGATGGTCTGGAATGGGAGTTAACAGACAGTTGTGAGCTGTCATGTGGGTGCTAGGAATTGAACCCAGGTCCTCTGGAAGAGCAGCCAGTGCTCTTTACTGCTGGGCTATCTCTCCAGTCCCCAGGATCTAATATTTTTAAAGACAGATAAAGAAGCATGACTCTAGCCAGTCCAGGGATGAGGTTGTGACTTGGTGGTGAAATGCTTGCCCTAGCATACACAAAGCCCTAGATTAGATCTCCAGTAGTGCACAGAGCGAGCACAGTGCTGCACGCTTGTGGTCTAAGCACTCTGCAGGTGGAGGCAAAAGGATCAGAAGTTCAAAGTCATCTTTGGCAATACAGTGAATCTGAGGCCAGCCTTGGAGACATGAGACCATGCCTCAAAAAAAATCAAAGCAAAAAAACAAAAATAATAACAAAAAAGTATCAGTCCAGGGACTGGATGGCTCAGAGGTTAAGAGCAGTAACTGTTCTTCCAGAGGTCCTGAGTTCAATTCCCAGCAACCACATGGTGGCTCACAACCATCTATAATGACATCTGGTGCCCTCTTCTGGTGTGAAGGCATACATGCAGGCAGGACACTGTATACATAATAAATCTTTAGAAAAAAAAAGTATCAGTCCAGTTGCCCTATGTGTATATATTTGAGACAGGGTCTTGATACATAGACTAGGCTGATTTGGAACTCAAGAGTCTCTTGTTTCAACCTTCTTAGTATTGGAATTATAGATGTATACCCTACACTTAGCTCATAGCTTTGCTTCTTTAAGGGAAAAAACACAAACTTACTGCATAGCGTGTGTGCATGCATGTGCGTATGCGTATGCGTTTACCAGCCTGTGTATGGAGCTCAAAGGATGACTATGGAACATGCATATCAAACTCAGATCATTAGGCCTATATGGCAAGGCCACAACCTGACTTTTCAAATGAATGAAAGGTCTGGCTATAAAATAACTGTCAGTAATTCCAGCACTGAGGAGGTAAAATCAGGAAGATTACAAACTTGAGGCCAGCTTAGGCTATATGGCAAGTTCCAAGACAGCCTGAGTGACCTACAGAGATACTACTGGGAGAGGGGTATAGGCAAGAGGAAGAGGGAAAAGAAATCCAGAATTGCCTGTAAATATAAACACCTAAGTAATTGTTTGCAAGGATGAAAAACTACTAAAACTAGAGCCACCCTTTTCCAAAATATTTAAATATTTTAAATAGATTTTCATGTACTGATTTGAGAGAAAGAGAGCCCAAACAATAAGCCAGTACAAGTTGAGAGGATTTCATCACACACTGAACAAAATGTATCTTGTAGGATACTATATAGAAGCCTGGTACACAATCGATCAATGATTCTGCTCTCTGGTAATGAGCTTATTAATAGCTGTCAACAGAGATGTGATGTCAGTGCTGTCCCTGCTTATCACAAAACACTGAACTATCTTATAACCTTTCCACACTCAGTCTGTCATCTGCAAAAGGTGATAAAAGAGTGTTTGTGTAGATTCATCAGTTAATGTTTGTAAGCATTAAGGAAATGAGCACCACTCCAGCTATTTATGAGTCACAATAATTGAATTCATGCCATTCTAGATGCTTCATTAAGATGGAATGAAGTTCAACTAGGTGAGTCAATATAATTAGTAAAGAAGGTCCTAAAACTGTACCATGAAGATAAAGGGGAAGGAGTGCTATAACATAAACCTGAGAAGCAACTCCAAGATATGTTGTTTCTGTGAGTGCTATGTCCTACAATAAACATCTGATACACATAAAACTTAGCTGTACGGCCTAATTTTAGTCACAGCTATGTGTTGGAAGAAATCAAATCTAGTGAAAGTGTATATGTGGCAGGGAGGGGATCAGTCAAAATCCATTCAAAGAATATTGTAATTTAGCATGTTATACTAACGATAATTTTTGGAATTTAATAAGTAGGACTTATGGCATAGTCTAGATACAGAACAAATCTCTAAGTGGGAAAAATGATTGCCATGTTTCTAAGCTTCAATTCGATACCAAGTCACCTAAGTTCACTCATAAAATGGTAGTTGGAGATGGTTTGACAAGAGTAGCCCAGTCTCCTGTAATTATGACAATCACAAAATATGCCTTTATAAAGTCTTTTCTCCCAGTGCCACTCCAAATCTGCACAAGCTTTATGACAAAGAAGAGCATAACAAAAAGCACTAAGACTTAGGGAGGCAAGAAAAGGTATCTGGGATTAGAGGAGAAGCAGAGAGCAGAGACCAGGGATTTCTTTTCTTTTTCAGACAAGGAGTCAATGGGCAGTTCATTCATTTTCCCTACTCACATCTCATGTATTAATTTCCTTCCCTCTAAGATATTTCCAGAAGCCATTTAAGGTACAGCAATATGTATGAGCAACAAGGCTTTACAGCATTCAGGAGAAATCTACTTGTATCTGAGAATCTCCAGATTAATGTTACTGCCCACCACAATGCATAAAAATAAGCCATTCTCTAATTCCAGACTGACTCCTTTAGTAAATATGCTAAGGATCAGCTGGAATAAATAAGATACATATCATTTCATGAAATATTGCTTAATGTTCTATACCCTGGTAATAATAACCGTATTTGGCTTTATATTCTCAATAGTCAGGACACAGTGTATAGGGAAGGAATAAAGGCCCAGTGGCAGCACCAATACCAAGTAGGTGCTATTGGAAAAGGGAAATAATTGACTATTAAAACTATATGCAAGAGGGGCTAGAGAGATGGCTGCAGAGGACCTCTGGGTTCAGTTCCCAGTACCCTCATGAGTAGAGATTATTATGCATGTAAATGTAGCACAGTAGTTGTAGATTATAAATATACTAATATACTAATACACACACACACACACACACACACACACACACATTCTGAGTCACCTGTTTGTCTTCCTATACTATTAGCTAAGGCCAAAGAGATGAAATAATAGGCACTACATTAGTTGCATCAAGAGCCAATTCCACCACCCCAAAAGTTTTTAATTAATTACCAAAGGCTGCATGTTATTTGTATATCTATAAAAACATATACCTACGTACATTGAAATCACTAAAGATTTCTGATTCTCCACATTCACAGCAAAGTAATGCTGCTGACTCACTGTCTTCCAAATAAGAGCTCTGTAATACAAACAAGATCATCATTTCAAATATCCAGACAAATGAGCCCATAAGCATGAGAAAATATGCCAACCAAAATAACTGAATTAATGTTAGCTCATAGGTGAGAAACTGCAATTCTGATTAGTGGTGGCTGTTTTAAACAGAGCATGGCTAGTGACTAGTTGCATGAATAGACTAGTTAAGTGATTGGAAAATTGATTAAGGAATGTTTGATTAGCTCAAGCATTTTCTGTGGATTCCCAGTTTGGGCAATGGATGACCTTTTTTCTGTGAGAATGGTGCTATTAACCTTCCATATTCAGAACTCTTCTCAAACTGAGGATAGACCTCTATTCACTTAACCTCCCATCCAAAGATACACAATGATGCTATTGTTTAGAGATAGGATTCAGAAAGTAAGACAGAGTAAGATAGAGCCTGATTAGAGGATTAAAAACACTAGCCTCACCTCATTAGACGTCTGCTTACAAGCATTTATCAGAGCCAAAAGACATGCTCTACTCAAGTCTTTTGCCAGATGCCAGAAAACAACTTAAAACCTTTTCTTCCATTCCCCAATCTCTTTTTTCCAGACTCTGTCTAGAAGATAAGTACAAGGAGACAAAGAAGTGAAACAACTAGCTGGTAACATAGGAATGTTTTCCCCTGTGACGAATGACACAAAAAGAAGACAGAGAAGCTCTAATTCTGACCCATTAGATGTCACTCAAATGTCTGCTGCTAGGGTGACTGTGGATGGAAACCAAGTTATCCTCACATATGATATATACATATATATCCTTATGTCATCAAGACTTCTCACAAGCAGTGGTTGAAACCCAGTCATACGTGGCACTACTTTGTAGCTGTCCTCTGACACTTGGATTTTTCCAAGCAAGGATGTGTTTTGACCTGCAGAATACCTGAGAGATTAAGAGTTTTAGAATACAAAACACTTGAATGACAGAATGTAAAGCTGGGAGATATTATTTCTATTAACTACTTTGTTCCTGGTTTCCTTCTTTTTTACTTTTTCCTACTCTGATACTCTGCCTACATTTGGTTTTATGATCAAGTCTTACTAGGCATTATCCCTCTCTCTTCTTTTAGAAAATAATCAGAAATAATTAAATATTAAAAAAATTCAATCTGGTAACTATAGTCTCTTTGATTCTTCCTTTTATAGGGAGAAAAATAATACTCTCCTGGCTTCTTTATTTTTTATATACATGTACAAAATACTCAAAGACTTCAAGGAATTCTACTGCAAAAGCTAAAGACTTGATAAAAGGATTAAAGGAATTATAAGGTGGAGAGTGGAGCTGTTTTCAACTCTTCCAAACTCTCGTGCTGCAACAAATCAGAGTAATACTGAGTATACCAAAAGTGGCCTGCCACTGCCACAAACTGAAAAGAAAAACACACAAATTAATTAATCCAAACCACACTCATTAAAACCTTCAGCTTTCACCTTACACTTTTTGAATATTTACATTAATACTCTCAAACAACCATCAAGGATGAGGTCCTGTAACCACATCTGCATTGCTAAGTTATTTCAGGATTTATCTATATCCTTATAATTAAAACAATTTCATTAAGATACCTATCCATTTAGATGTGCTGATAGAATTACAACGTAATTGGTTTCTAGGACATGTATTTACTTGTGACCAACATATTTTAGCCCTAAATTATAGTCTAAGAATCCTAAGGGAGACAAAAGACACTTCAAGTTTTTTCCCCTACCTTCAGAGGTAACTTGACAATTCTGATTCTTGGGCTGCTCCTAGGTACTATGCCATTTATTTCCAAGAAGACAAGAATAAATGAATGAATTTAAGTAGAACTAAAGACATTTATTTCTGATTTCAAACATTTTTCAGTAAACTGGGAACAAAATGTGCTTTCTTAATTTACTTCCTTGATGGGGTTTATATATAACACCAATTCAAGATGGTAGATAGGCTCTTATCTCAACTGATCTACTGAGATTCATATTATAAAATTTCTCCTGTTTGCTGGGCCTTTCCCTTGCACACATTTTACCACTGAGCTACATGCCCAGTCCTCAAATGCTTTTTCTACCATAAGGTGGTGATACACCTCCTTTTTTTTCTTTCTGTATCTCTCCCTTTCTCCTCCATCCTCTCCCCTTCTTCCCTTTCTTCTTCCTTCCTTGTGGTATTGGGAAGGAGCATAGAACCCCCCAAACAGCAGCTTCTTCTTCAATAGAAATTGAAAAAAATATAGGGCTATAACTCTGTGGAAATATGCCCCTTTAACCAAGCATTGTTCAGAGAAAAACAGGTTAAGATCACTGGAAAGCAAAATATCCACACACAGCAAGAAGTTTTAATCCAGAACAGTTTCTAAGCATCAATATGGTTATAAAATGTTGTGATCTTTATATGGGATATATGGTGCAAGAACTCTTATACTTGCATAGTTACCTAGTAATTGACAAGCAGAAGTCTTAAGAAAGAAATCCCTTACTACTGTTAAGTCTCTTTCATTCTATCCCTGATCTCTGTCGTAAGTCCTATAGTTTAAGAAGCAGAAAACATTTGACTATTTTCTCTATCCATCCACCTTTCTTTCCTTCTTTCATTTTCTGGTGGTTGTTCTAAATGAATATATTGCTGCTGTACTTAAAAGAAACTAACATTTTTATTTGTTTGTGTTTTTAGAGACAAGGTCTTAGTCCTGACTGGCCTGGAACTCAATGTGTAAAACAGGTTGGCCTTAAACTTGGGTCAATCCTTCTGCTTCTGCCTCTCAAGTGCTGGGACTGCACCATGTGCCAGTATACCTGACTGAAAACTATGATTTTTTAAATATATTATCTGTGATGGCTATTCTTGGTAGCCAACTTGACTATATCTGGAATTATCTAATGGATGGGCACGCCTGTGAGGGATTTCTGCTTAATTTGAAGTGGGATGATCTACTTCTAATCTGGATCTCTGAGGTAGGAAGACACTCTTAATTCAGATCTTGAGGTGGGAAGACACACCTCTAATCCAGAGCTTTAACTCAGATCTAATAGGCTTCTGCTCGAAGCCTTATATAAGGACATGGAAGGAAGCTTTTGTTCTTTGTCTGCTCGTTCTCACCTTGCTATCAAGTCCATTCCTTTACTGGCATTAGAGCCTACTTCTTCATTATTCCAGCACATACTGAAGACCAGCTGAGACATCCATGGACTGAACAGCTGCTGAATTCTTGGACCTTGTGTCCATAGGCAGCCATTGTTGGATTAACTGGACCATAGTCTGAAAGTCATTCTAATAAATCTCCTTTATATACAAAAATATTTTCATTCTATAAATTCTGCTACTCTAAAGAACCCTGACTAATACATTATCAGCTATCAAATAATAAAATGTATCTTTATCTAGGACTAAGATCTTTTAATCCTTAGATGCTAAGACATATCCATACACAGGTACAACTGGATTAACAAAGTAATTTTATAGTCTGAGGATAATCTGGTTGAGAAAACTATCTCTGATGTACCTACCCCCAAGTTACACATTGCAAAACAATTATGTCAATATGTAATGCAAGCACTGGTAAGCAAAATTCAGAACGTGTCAAAGAATTTTTTAAGTATTCCTTCCATTCTTATTCTTCCACCTCCTAATCCTCTACAATCCCATTCTCAGAAGTAATTACCATGCCAGTTTCTTAGCTACTGCCCAGGGACAGTCTGTATATGACCAAGTTTATATGTTTAGATGTTCTATCTCTAAAGAAACAGATGAAAGCAATTTCACCTATTTTCCTGTTCTTGCCTTAATTTATCTTTATTTCAACATTTAGAATGTCTCTCTTGAACCTTTCCATCCAGCCAGATCCTGCACCTCTTTCTCCAGGATCTAGCCAGGTAAATGAATGGAACTAGAAAAGTTTATTGAGTGAGGTAACCCAGACCCAGAAAGACAAATGTCTCCTGTTCTCTTTCATCTGAGGTTCTGAATCTTCAGATGTAAGTAAATGACCTAGAGTAACTGCAGATATTAGGAAGTTAAAAGGGACCACTATGCATGGGGTGATGGTGGAGGAACAACAGAGAGGGGAATAACAGGGTACAAGTGATCTGGGGAGAAAATGGGAAAAATGGGGAGGCTTTAATTATGAAGGGGGAGGGAGGTAAATATACAAGAAAGAAGGTAAAATAGCCGGGCAGTAGTGGCACACACCTTTAATCCCAGCACTTGGGAGGTAGAAGCAGGTGGCTCTCAGTGAGTTCAAGGCTAGCCTGGTCTACAAAGTGAGTTCCAGAACAGCTAGCACTGTTACACAGAGAAACCCTGTCTCGAACCTCACCCCCACAAAAAGAAAAGAAGGTAAAATAACAGCAAGGACGTCTGGGAAAGTTATAAGGAAACATACTATTATCTACCTAAAAATACCTATAATACACGTGAATGTATACTTAGACATAAGTAGTTTAAATGAAACTTTCCCATCTGCACCAACAATGCTCTCCCCAGAGCCACAGACTATCTAGCAAACCCCAATACCAGGCATGAGAAGCCCTATTTTGAGTTGTTGGTCAGGGTCAGCCAAGAGACTCCCAAAACATTATAGGCCATTGTTATTGTCCTTGGTTGCCTTCCAGAGTGGGAAGGTAAGTCCCTATTGTTGAAGACACCATGCACTTCAGACACAGGATCTGAGGACTTGAGCTGGATCTAATCTGAAAGCCTCCTCCCTGAAGGAGCCATATAAGCTTTCAAAGGAGGAACTCAACCACTAGCCCTCTCCACCTATGATGCCTATGAAACACAATGACCAGCAAGGCACTGCAAACCTAGGGTGCAGTAGTGGCATGTATATCTTGGCAGTAACCAATAGCTCTCTAATTGGAGGCCTCTTGAGCTTTGATGGACTTACAGTCCGCTCCACAAGAGGAAAATAATGTCTAGTACTTGAAATCTAGCTAACTACCCAGGGCTAGTGAAGTCATGGATCTTGGAAGAAAAACTATAACTACCACTTTAATAAACTAGCATAATCCCTAACTATACTCTAAGTATTTATCCTTATATTGACAGAAAAGTATAGTTCTCACCCCTTTTCAAGGAAAGTTCTCTTTGCAACAGACAGAGACCCTTACAGAATACCATAACCAATCAAAATGCAGAGTTGTAGAAATCTGTTCCAACTGATACATCTACAACACAAATCCTGTGCCTAAGGCTCAGATATCATATTGCAAAATAGGGGACAGAAAAATTGCAAGAGCCAGAGAACAGGGAGTTTGTTGTGAGATAGTGCCTTCTAGAAATTGCAGAAGTTACACTCCTGAAGTTTCACCAAAATGGCTACCTAAACATGACCTGAACAAGGATGACACAAATAGACACATTAATGTGTAAAAGAGAATACTTAGGAGACTTCAATCCTAGACAAAGACAGACATCTACAAGTCAAAAAGATAGCCTAGAAGAAATCAACTCTGCCAACACTTACACCTACCAGCAGCCAGCACACCCCATGAAGAGTAAATACATTTCTGTTGTTAAAGTCTGTTTCTTGCTATAGAAGCCTCAAAAACTTTTACAGAGAGGAATTATTTTCATGCTCTTTTCTAGGACCTGTAGGAGTCTACTCAAATTCTTCAAACTCAGCTAAGCTGGACTAACTTCCATTTTACATTAGTTTGAGTCAAAGACAGGATCTTTCTATATAGCCAAAATTTGGCTGTAACTTGCTATGGCTTCAAATCCAATTCACAGTCTTCCTGCCTCAACCTGCTAAGTGTTGGGATTTATACACATGTACATCATACTACATACTTTTAACAATCTTTGTGATTGGTTATATTGCTTTCCACTCTAATAAACCAGGATAATCTACCTATCTTAAAAGCTACATTATTAATACCCTTTATTCCAACTGTAATTTTCATCCTTACCATATAACATAAAACATTCTCAGGTTCACAGGGGATAAGGATAAAATTCTCGTTTGAAGGCTATTATTACACCCACCACAGTAGTCTTTTCTGAAGGTTTTACTGGGGGAAAACAATTACGATTTAGAACCTAATTTTTATCCTAATACAACAGGAAGTACAAAATCAAGCACATACAGTGAGAAACACACTATAACTTTACCTAGGTAGATATCTTCTTAAAAATTCAGTAGTAGCAGCAGAATATTTGAAGTTACCTTTTGTAGAGAGAAAATGATTGTCTTATGATCCAAGGAAAGTATTTTACAGGCCTCTTTGTGATCAATAGCACAGATCTGCAATATAATTATCTGTTATTAAGGACACAATCTACGGCTATTGAGGGGTAATAATAATTAGACTGAGTAAACATGAAAAATTTGAAAGTTCAAGTAAGGATGGAATTGGTAGTTCTTTCTTCTATATATCTATAGTTCCTTGTAAATATATTTTCTAACTTTTTTTTTTTTTTTTTTTTGGTTTTTCGAGACAGGGTTTCTCTGTGTAGTTTTGGTACCTGTCCTGGATCTCGCTCTGTAAATCAGGCTGGCCTGGAACTCAGAGAGATCCACCTGGCTCTGCCTCCCAAGTGCTGAGACCAAAGGCGTGCACCACCACCGCCCAGCTATTTTCTCTTAGTTCTCTCTATAGAGATTCTCTCTCCACATCTAGATTGTTAGCTTTTCATTTTCTGTCTCTGGGTTTGGCACATTCAGCAAAGGTTCAATGAGTAAGTAGTTTAGTAAGTGAGTTACTGCAATTTTTCCTTACTGTCTAAAAGCATCAATTGAAGATGGGACATAATCCTGTATATAGGTATGGTTAAGAGACCAACAATCTCCATTAAAAACATGGTTTTTATCTTTCCACTAGACAAGCAGGTTACATAAAATGCTGCCTCTCGTAGGCTTCAAGCCAACATGGAGATTTGAAGCCAAAGGAACATCTTCACTTCTCAGAGCTTCTTAGCAAGTTTGCTTGTCCGTGGGGGAAGCAGTCAAAGCACTTATGCCAAAGGACTCTTAATTCTGGCCTGCAATTTGTCTATTTCATTTGCAAGGGCATTGCTGCCCTCTGCTCTACATGTAATACAGATCTGAGTAATGGTGACTTCACTTGCCACACCTTTGGAAAGAACACATCTTTCAATCTGAAGCTTACTGATCCTTCAAAGCTAATATCCCAGAATCTTAGGACTTCAAAAATGATAACTTCATTTTCATTAAAGTGGAATCTCCCTGCTGAATCTTCACTATTATGCAGGGTTTGACAAAATATGACCTGTGGGCCAAACGTGATCAAACAGATATCAACTTCTAGGCAAATAACTTTGTTAGGCACTGGAAAGATGGTTCAGTTAAAAGCACTAGCTGCTCTTCCAGAGTGCCCAGGTTCAATTCTCAGCACCCACACTGCTGCTCACAATTGTCTGTAACTCCAGTTCCTGAGGATCCAACACCTCTAGTTGTCTCTGAGGGCACCAGGTGTACATGCAGTGTACAGACAGACATGAAAGTAAAATACCCATGCACATAAAATAATAAAGTTCAAGGGTATGTAAGTGAGACCTGTCTCAAAGATGAAATAACTTCATCAGAAAGCTACCAGAGCAGAACATTTCACATTTAATATCTCATTCAATATTCCTAATTACACACTTCAAATTAAGTGGCAGAGAATGAATTTTTATTAGTTTTTTTTTTTAAACAGGGATTTTAGTTTCATTTTGGAGTGAAACATTATACACTTCTCTTTCTCTTCTGAGTCTTTTATTGTAATTAACATTGATAAGATTTATATGTGGGGTGGCAATATGGCTCAGCTGGTATAGGTGCTGCTGTGTAGTTTTGGAAGCCTGTTCAATCCCTGGAAGAATTGAACAAAGGGAAGAAGAGAAGAAGAGAAATGACTCCACAAAGTTGTTCTGTAACTTTCACATGCATACTAAAGCACACATTTCCCTCTCTCTGTCACACACACATACACACACACACACACACACACACACACACACACACAAATATTTTATAATTAAAATGTCAATGTCTTGCATTTCATTTTTTGAATGTTCACTATAATAGTACTTCATCCCACACTGAGAGATGTCGTATTACTGTAGTAGCTCTTCATACTATCATAGACATAATCTTAATTTTAAAAAAGTCCACTAAACTGTGGCATGTTTTTGTTGTCTTTTCCTCCTTCTCTTTTTCTAATATAACCACCTGCCCTGAAAGGGATGATTATAAAATATGGAAGAAAGTGATTCTTAGTGTGGTTCGCAAACTCCCACCAGTGGCAGAAACAACAGAAGTACTTAAGAATTTGTCAGAAATACAAGTTCTTATCCTACCATACCACTTAAAAAATAAAAACAAAATCTGCTGGAAGGCCTAGACATGTTTTTAACAAGCCTTCCAGTTATTTCAACGTACACTGAAATGTTAGAGCCTCTAGTGCAAAGTATGTGCTTCTGCAGATGGCACTTAAATCCCCGCATTAAAGCTAGGCTGGCGGAATCACATCACTCCCCGGAAAACAGTTAAGCAGCAAGAGTCTAAGTTCCAATGGCCTTTCCAGACATGGGAAAAATATCTGTACAACTAAATTGCACTAAGAGATAAATGTCTTTTCTGTATTGAGAACACATATTTTCCTCAGATACAGAAAGACTTGAAAACAGTAAGTCTACAGCAGTAAGTCCTGCAACTTAAAGAGTGAAACCACTACCACAATTAAATCATTTACTACTGTGCCAAGAGATAACCACATGGATTATTTTGTCCTCTGAGCATGGAGGGAAGAAAAAGGATCAGCAATTTAACCTTAGCCTGGAAATTCAGAAACCCAAAATAGAAATGCTTTACCATCCACTTCCATATTTCATTTATATGATAAAGGATTGGGGATAGAGACTACTGGGATTCAGCTTCTCCTAGGTGGATGATTGCTGTGGATGTTAAAATATATGGTACTGCTTGTTTGAGCTCTTGAGAGCTTTAAACATTTTTTTTTGTTTGTTTGTTTTTTGAGAGAAGGTTTCTCTGTGTAACAGCCCAAGCTGTCTTAGAACTCCCTTTGTAGACCAGGCTGGCCTTGAACTCACTGATATCCTCCTGCCTCTGCCTCCCAAGTGCTGGAATTAAAGACATGTGCCACCTCCACTCGGCCTTTTAATACTAACTTAAGGAAGAACTGTGGATGCCAAGAAGAAATCAGAATTACTCAAAAAGATAATTTCCTGAAGGGGAATAGGAGACTTTGCTAGCCTTAGTTCCTATCAGATATTTTTTATTGAACTCGAATGAAATTTGTTTTGCATTTTAGTTCAAAGTACAAAAGAAAAACAGTTGGAGCTAAAACAACAGAAAAGAAATCTAGAACAAAACCTATTTGTCACTAATTAAAAATTAGTGTCTTTAGGCTCAGAAGGTAAAGGTGATTGCTGGTAAGCCTGACCACCTGAGTTTGATACCAGGAACTTAAATGATTGAAAGAGAGAACTGACCTTCTCAAATTGTCCTTTGACCTCCACATGTGTGCTGCAGCATGCACACCTACACATACTAAATAAATAAAATACAAGAAAAACAATCAAGGGCATTGGAACTCTGAATAAAAAAGAGTCAGTGCCTTCATACATAAAGAGTAAGAGTTAATAAAGGACAATAAGTTTACAAGTCAGGAGTAAGGAGAAAAACAAAAATATTTTGGAAGATTTTGAGACCAGTGCAGAAAAAAAATCAGTTTATTGGAAATAAGCAATTTGTAGTTTATATAAAGATGATTCAGAAATGTATGTGTATCCTCACAGAAACATTCATAGAGCATGCTTAGATTTCCTAAACTTGTAATTATAGTAAAGCCATAAAAAGAAAAATAAAATAGGGTATTTCTAGAGGGATGCAAAAGCAGCTGTTCATATGTACAGGTTCATCAGTTTAAGTAAAGATAATTACTTATAT